>MEHQ01000871.1:0-10367 GCA_008828725.1 Saccharina japonica | reverse complement strand
CCCCCCCCCCCCCCCCCCGCCGTAATATATTGTTTCTGCTGTATGCGGACTATTTTTATGTTCTTGTCCCGACCTATGCAACCATCAACAATGTATCACCAATTATCACCGATGAAGCATATACGATCGTTGCGCGCAAATTAATGATGGCACCTTGTTTTTTATGAAATTGTGGCAGGAGAAAGGGCTGACCGAGGAGCGGCTGCGGATGCGCGAGGAGCTGCGAGCGGCGGACCCGTTAGAAGCAGGGGGGGCTGGTAGTGGTGGTGGTGGTGGTGGTGATGGCGATGACAATGCTGAGATTGGTGGGGGGTTGAAGTGGCTCTCAGGGGCCGGGGACGAAGACGTAGACGAAGACGCCGATTATTGACACCATCGAATTAGTCTTGACTCTTTCTTTCCGAAAAAGTACGCACATGGTTTTGTTTTTTTTCGGTGGTCGTCCGACCGAAATAAAAGCCTTTTTTTGTCGCTTCTTTTGACCCTTTGGTTACGGAGGCAAAAAATAGTGATTCCACATTATTTCCAAGTAAATTGTTCCTTTAAAACGTAGGGGTGCAGCTCTCTATGCACCGTACGGTATATATTGGAGCCTTCCTCTATATATAGGAGCAGCAACAGAGATCCGTTCAAGACACTGATGTGTTTACGGCCTGATACCTGGTACGGTTGATGTTGCTCGGTCATTGTTGTTGAGGCAACACAGCGAAAAGAAGAGGCTGCCCTCGCGCCACTCTATATTGCGCTACGACAGTAGTGCCGGTTGGTCCCTCTATAGTGCCGGTTGGTCCCTCTATAGTGCCGGTTGGTCCCTCTATAGTGCTGGTTGGTCCCTCTATAGCGCCGGTTGGTCCCTCTATAGCGCCGGTTGGTCCCTCTATAGTGCCGGTTGGTCCCTCTATAGTGCCGTTTGGTCCCTCTATAGTGCTGGTTGGTCCCTCTATAGCGCCGGTATGCGCCAGTCACCATTACCGGCACTATAGAGGCAACCGGCACTACTCCGCACACTGCCACACTGCTGAATCCCATCTGTGCCAACCGATTCCACAGGCACTATTGCGGGAAACCGGCACTACACGACGTAGAGGGACCGCCCGCTACTGTACCGGGGGCTCGGTTTGGCGTGCGTGCGCTCAACACAGCTTCCGAACTCAAAGGGCCGTCTGCTTAACGATGATTGTCTGATCGCCTCGGACCGATAGAATTTCAATTTGGGTCTTTTTTTTTTAGAAACATTACATGTATATACCCTCGTATTTATTTTGAGTTTTTTTTTTCTTATGGTTCACTTTTACTTTCCAGCTCAACTCGCGGGAGCTTTTACACTGAACGACCTTCCGGACTGGTCACAGATGTGTTCGTATACAATTAGTAGAAAGTTTATACACGTGTACAAGTTTACAAAAAAAGGCCAGGTACTAAATACCTATCTATTGGTACCGCTGAATCGTTGCCAAACAACAGCGAGAAAAAGCGGATAGCCGATGCGAGCGGCATGCCATGCTGTAAAAAACACATCCTCTGCTCGGCCACAAAGCACCCCCAATCGATGCACCAACACGAACGCCGTACATGACTACGAAACCCTTGGGACTCGAGAAAACACTGCTGAGGTATGATGCTCTTGCCACTACAGACGTAAAGTCGTCGTACACACAGTAGAAGAAACCCAAAGCAGGCGCGAATAATACAACTGCTCGCCCGCCAAGCGCCTCCGATCGATGCACCAACACGAACGCCATATTAGACTAGAAAACCCTCGGACTTGAGACACAACACTGCGGTATTCAATCACTATAGATCGATGCACCCACATGAACGCCATAATGGACTAGGACACCCTCGGACTCTCGAGACACAACACTGCGGTCTTCTTCCACTCTAGACTACAGCCGTAGTAGTCGTACACGGAAGAATCCCAAGGCACATGTCGCTGCTACCACATCTCGCGCCAAGAGAGGCAAAACACAAGGGCTCCACGCACGGTAGCACTACAGCTGGAGCCCCACGGTGGCTCTACGAGTACTAACTGTAGCTCCACCAAGACTCTACTAGTACTACAGCGGTAACTCCACGGTGGCTCTACTAGCGCTGTAGGTCCACCAAGACTACTATTAATATTAATAGTACTACAACTGTAGTTCCACCATGGCTCTGCTAATACTGCATGTCCACCATGACTCTACTAGTACCACAACGGTATCTAGCCACTAGGCTCTGCTGTAGGTCCACCATGACTCTACTAGTACTACTGTGGTAGCTCCACGGTGGCTCTGCTAGAACTCTAGCTTCCATGACTGCTACTACTACAACTGAGCTCCACCATGGCTCTGCTAGTACTCTAGCGCCGCCATGACTCTACTAGTACTATAACTGTAGCTCCACGAGGTCAGAGATATCCTGCAGAGGGCGTGAACGCGTGGGGAAGACGAAGGAGGTGCCGGTGTGAGAGCCAAGGCAAAAACGGTGTACGTGGACAGTTCATTAGCATTGCTCTATAGACGCGTGCTAGATACGATAGAGGTATACCGTTTTTTGGCTGAAATGGTTTCTGAATGACGTGTTAAAGGCTCCTTAACCCAAAGTCGTCGAACTTTGATGCTTGTGCTACAATACTGTTTTGTTGTATAGTTAGGCCGTGGGATTGTTCACCGGGTATGTAGCACTTGTATTTTCCTCCTAAATCAGTTTTGACTTGCTATTAGTATAGAGCACCCCAAGTGACCACCCTCCGAAGGCAAAAACATGGTGCGCCTCTACACCGGGTATGTAGCACTTGTATGCTCCTCCTAAATCAGTTTTTGACTTGATATTAGTATAGGGCACCCCAAGTGACCACCCTCCGAAGGCAAACACATGGTGCGCCTCTACCGTAGCATGCATGCGTCTATAGGTCAGCAGCGAACAGAGAAGCGAAAGCAATAATTGACTCTGCTACTACTACCGATGTTGTGACAACTGCGTCTTTCATCCCTCGGCTCGAAACTCGCCCTTTTAATAACATAAGCTACACCATGAGTATACTTCTGCTCGTAGCTCCACCTGCGTGCAGCTACTACTACTACTACTACTGCTGCTGCTGCTGTTTCGCCTTGACTTCATGCCCACACCTCTGCATAGTGATCGAGCTACAGTCGCTATTAATAGTAGTAACTATTATTACCTAGGGCCATAGTAAAAAGGACCAAATATTGTTGGTAACAAGATGAAAATATACAGATTTTCGTGTGTACACTACAGTAGGTCCTATTTACTTTAGTCCCGTCATAAAAGTTCATGGGATGAGCAAAAAGCGTTTGGTGACGTCGCCTCAACTTTTGAGTGGACAAAAAACGCCCTTTACCCCCACAACCCCGCGTGGACACGCTCTAGGTTTTCCATTTAGCCCAGGTGGCGTTGGGATTCGGTTGGGCTCTGTCTTTGAGGTGTGTGGGCACGCGGTGTAGAGAGTTCATGGGATGAGCTACATACGTAAAAGCCTTTTGTGACGGCGGCGTCGTCTCCATTTTCCCGCGGCAACGAAAGCCGATCCAACGCCCTTTATCACACCCCCCTCACAGATCCTTCTTTGCGCCAGATTGTGGTGAGACATACATGGCAGTAAACGAAGATGTAAAAAATAAACAAAAAAATGAAACGGCGAGGCCCGCTCACCAGCCACGAGCGGGGGCAGCAGCATCACGATTCATAGGACGAACGAACAAAGTTTCGTGGTGGAGCGAAAAAAATACTGACTCGTTCTAAGGTAGAGGTTCAACACCATGGTATTGCCTTCTGAGGGTGTGCGGGTTACTTGAGGAGCTCTCTCTGTACCTCACCTCCCCCCCCCAAAAAAAAACTGTTTTTTTGGAGGGAAATCAAAGTGCTATTTATGTAACCGATGAGAAATATTGTAGCTGGTATGTACAACCGTTCGCAAGAACGGTTCTGTCGCTACTTTTTTTATTTTTTATTTTTTTATCCCCCGGCGGATGGATAAAAATAAAGCCGCTACTCCGCCTTCTCTCGGCATCGTGTCGGGTCGACTCTAATGGGGCGGGGTGTGTATGATAAGTTGATATTAATACCTGGTACCTGGTATTGTTTTAGGCAGGTTGTTCGTGGTTATGGGGGGGTATTGTTGTTGTTGTTGCTGTTGTTGTCTTCACATTAAAAACCGTGCCGGTCTCTCTATCCAGTACCTCCATCTGTCCGTACTAATCCAACACTTGACACGGTCGATTCCCGTGGTCACAGGCTAACTTACCCAAAAAAGGTATACTGAAATAAAAGTGGAACCCGAAGGGTCCGCAAAGCGATCAAAGCCAGTCAAAAACAGATAGTCTGGAGCCCTCCGCTCCCCTCTACACGCTATGTGAAGGTAAAAATAAAAATGGAAAAGTCAACATCACCAATCGGGGGTACACGCCCCCTGATTCTATCTTGGTGAGCTGACGAATTTTGTAAACTTTAATAAAAATCGTGAACAAAAAAAAGCATGCTGCTGCTCTGTGTGTGTGCTTGTACTGACTATTACTGACTAAATCGTGAAACAAGCACGCCCAATGAGCTGACGAATTTTGTACCTGGTACATTTTAATAAAAATCGTGAAACAAAAAAAAAGCATGCTACTGCTCTGTGTGTGCCTTGCCTGCATGCAGATAGGGCAGAACGTCATGCACGCTCCGCATCGGGTGCACATGCATTGGTGCCCGCAGTCCAGGCAGACCGTGTTCGTCGCCCTGCCGCCGTTTGCAGCGCCAGAATCAAAGGACATTCATTGTGCGTAGGTAGCATAGCGCGGTGGTTTTTGTGTTAGTTGCGGAACGCTAACCATTCATGGTACTATTGAATATTTAATACATCTCTGGGCTGAAATGTAAGAATCGTTGACACATTAACATGAATACCCAAAGGTCCTAATATTTCCGTCCATCGGGGTGGCATTACAGTGAATAGTATTGTGGACAGTATATACAGGCGTTCCACTTCTTCTACATTAGGACGCATGCTATCTTAAGGGTAGAGTAGTGCACACCATGATTTTGCCTTCAGAGGATGGTGACTTGAGGAGCTCTATACTAATATCAAGTCAAAAACTGATTTTGGAGAAAAGTAAAAGTGCCATCATATATATACGATGAACCAATACCATGGACTAACTATACAACGACAAATGTTGAAACACAAGAATGAAAAAACGACGATTCTGGTTAGGGAGGACCCCGACCGTTCAGAAACCGTTTCAGCCCAAAAAAGGTATACCCTACACCTGTGTATCGTATACAGCACGCGTCTCCGGTAATATTAACAATACTACCGCCGTGTTGCCTGTGCAGAGATGAAACGAGGGGGAACACACTTGCACAAACTTGCACAGATCACGATCTACTACGGTAGACTGTAGACCATAATCCTACTCGTATTAGCCGTTATGAGCAGGGTTGTTTACGGGTCGGGTCAAACCTCGCGGGTCAGGTCAGGTCGGATCGGATCGGGTCGGACAAGGGTGACCCGACCCGGCCCGTGAGAGCTCAAAAACCTCTTGACCCGACCCGACCCGACCCGACCCCACCCGACCCGTGGGATTTCCGAAACTTCCTGATCCGACCCGCGGGTATTATGAGGGCATGACCCGCGACCAGCCCTGGTTATGAGATGTTGCGCGCGACCGTATAGTACAGACCTAACTCCGGCAACATGTAAACACGTCCTATTACCGGGGGAGGGGCATACTAAACACTAGTAAACACTTGTAAACACTAGTAAATAGGACCAAATATTGTTATTACGGGGGACCCTAGTAAATAGGACCTACAGTGTACACAAAAACCTATATATTTACCTATTTTTACTATACATATTTGGTTCTATTTCCTATGGTCCTCCGTAATAGTAAAAATAGGTAAATATATAGTTTTTAGTGTATACCGTAGGGTCCTATTTACTAGTGTTTACTATGGTCCCCCGTAATAGTTGGGTGGACATTTTCATGGCTCCCACCCGGCAACGTGAATTACAGTAGATCATACAGATTATGCAGATCATACCACTCTGTCCCGAATTATAGGCACATTTTACACACTATTATTATATAAAAACGGTTCTTATATTGCGGGACAGAGTGGTACAGATCAGGAATCTATCTGCCCTGAAAGGTCTACTGCTTATAGATCATGAAGCTGGAAGCGATGATCTGTCCTACGTATCATACGTGTGCCAACTTGTGAACGGACTTGTAGCAGCGCATGCTCACCGCGTACGCACAGTAGGATTCATGCGAAAAACAATATGAACGGCAATTTCAGACGCAGCTGCAAGCTGCAAGCAATAACAACACATCCGATGTCAACAAAAAAAAAAAGAACATCGCGCTGCAACTGCATACTTCGTATATATGTATGCCGATGCAGGGTGCAACAAATACCAGGGCCCTTCAAGGGTCATGATGACCCGATCGGCGGATAGGGGTTTAGAAGGTCTTCAAAATCTCACGGGTCGGATCAGGAGGTTTTCAAAATCTCCAGGGCTGTTGACGGGTAGGGTCAAACCTCGCGGGTCAGGTCAGGTCGGATCGGATCGGGTCGGTTAAGGGTGACCCGACCCGACCCGACCCGTGAGAGCTCGAAAACCTCTTGACCCGACCCGACCCGACCCGTGAGATTTCCTAAAGTTCCTGATCCGACCCGCGGACCGGGTCATGACCCGCAACGAGCCCTGAAAATCTCACGGGTCGGGGCAGGTCACCCTGACCCGACCTGACCCGACCCGACCCGACCCGACCCGACCCGACCCGACGCGGCCCGCGAGGTTTGACCTGACCCGTGAATATCCCTGAAAAATATGGTACGCTACAGTATGTACCCCGAAACAGACACGATGTCATCGTTGTGGGTCCAAACCAAACATGACAATTCTTGATACCAAAACAGCACTACTGTGAACATTGAAACGTATTATGGCGCCTTTGTTTACGTTCGTTTTGATACCAGGGGTGTGTATTTATACTACTGCTGTAGACAATGCAAGCAGCAACGGTTCCCGTGCATGTAGGGGAACACCAACGACCTTGAGCAAGGGGGGAAAACTCGAGTCACCTTGAGCAAGGGGGGGGAACTCGAGTCGCCTTGGGCAGGGGGGGAACTCAAGCCACAAGTTCCCTTGTGCAGGGGGGGACTCAGGTCACAATTTCCCCTTGCGCAAGGGTCGCTTTGGTTGTTTCATCCCTGGGGAGCCGAGCAAGCATGCTCATGTCGCCTGGCTTCCGCCCTGTCCTCTAATGACCCTTCAACGGTAAAGCAATGTCCACACTTACATGATGCACGGTGAGCAGTCAAGCCACCCGAATAAAGACTTATTGCGATACCGGGAACATCGCTCCACAAGCCCCATATTTTCTTTCGCGCAATCTTCCACGCGGAAAAATGAGCGGGGTCGGTCGGTCGGTTCCTTCACCCTCAAAGAACTTTGTTTTTTTCAAGCCAAAAGCAAAAGGAGTACCAGTCTAACCATAAATAGAAGGAATTATTCTATATTAACATTCAATGTGAATGGTGCTTATATTTAGGGACATAGTGGTACGTAGCAGCTGATTGTCTCACCTGTCCCAGCAGATCTTGCAGGTCCGGCTGTCGCTCTGGGCCTCCTGTGCCCTGTCTGCTCGCTTCCGGACCTATACAGCAGTGTTCATGATGTGCACAATGTGCAAGCAGTACAGGACATACTCAAGTACCTATACGTATTAAGAATTAAGAAACAGGAAAAAAAAAGTGGTCCAGACTGGAGTTCTTATGTGAGAATGGACGCGTTCTCCACTAACTTCAGTATAACGGCTCCCGATTTAGTTGTTGTTATGTTCTTGAAAAACTTCAGCCTGACGTTCTTATTGCTCGTCGGACCTATACAGCAGTGTTCATAATGTGCAAGCAGTACAATACATATATATATATTAATAATAAGAAACAGGAAAAGTGGTCCAGACTGGAGTTCTTATGTGAGAACGGGCGCGTTCTACACTAACTTCAGTATAAGGGCTCCCGATTAAGTTGTTGTTATGTTTTCGAAAGACCTCAGCCTGACGTTCTTATTGCTCGTTTCTCATTTATTTTATTAGGTGTCCTGTACTGCTACATAATACTGCATATAAGGAGAGAGGGGCCGCTGTCAAAAATGTTTCATCCCGTTTAGGCCTTAGTCCATTCAGAACCGAAAAAAATGCCTCACACTAATTCCAAGTAATTTGTCCCCAAATACGGGACTGCAGTCCTATAAGGGTTAAACCTCGTCGGCTCTTACTCTGGGCGCTTTGCAAAATGGTAATTGTTGCTCAGTGCGTTATGCCACTGTTACATTCTTCCTCTGATCATGTTGGTGTGTGTGTGTGTTCTTCACATTAAACCTTCTTTCTACCCGTCGACATCCAGCACACCCAGTGTCCGTGCCGATTCTGGTACCAGTTCTGTGGTCACAAAACTACGACACAGAGATACTACGCTCAGTGCAGTAAGCAGAGCAGACAATGCAATGACCATATACGACAGGCAAGACCTACCCTGCTAGCAATCCAGGTGCATGCAAGAGAAAAAAAGAGAAAAAAAGAAAAAAGCGAAAAGAAAAAATAATAGAAAGTAAATACAGACACTAATAAGAACCCTGAAAGAACATAACAAAAAAAAAAACATCTCTAAACCAGTGCAGAAAGCAACTCGAGTAAGAAACCAGTGGATAATCCTGTTCTTATAGAGTGTCCTAGTACTATTACTAGGTAAGATCAGTTGACTACGACGTATCCTTCGTAGTATGTCTATTACGGTCACCGCTGCGTAGAATACGAGCCCGCTGTTGCAAGGTGTTGGCCAGCTTTGAAAGAGGGCTGCTCTGGGGGGGGGGGGAGGGTGAAGAGGAGAAATGCCACCTTACCGCGGAAGGCGCCAATAGCCACAGTAGTCACAATAGTCACGATAGTCACGATAGTCGCCATACCAGTAGTCACAATAGTCACAATTCTCCAGTCTGTGACTGGAGTGGTCATTTGGAAATTCAAAACTCGTGACAGATTTCCCGTGAAAAAAGTGGTCGAGATAATCAAGTGAATAAGTGAAAAAAAAAAAAAAAATAGATCACACCCCGGGTACCCCCTCGTCCGCTGACCCTCAAAGCCCGTTCTTGGCGACAGCAGCAGCGTCGCGCTAGTTTTTGCACGCCTCGACAGCCTAGCACAAACCATGCGCCTCTGCGGAGTATCAGCATCAGAGGTGGGGTGTGTGCGACACGCCGAGAACAGCAGCAACACCAGCAGATCAACACGCAACACACGCCGAGCACTGAATGACCTTGGGAGTTCCACATTATGAAGTTTGAACAGGGGGAAGGTGGGTTAGTTGTGATGGCCGGCTGCGGGCAAGATGTCGGGAGACATGTCAAGCAAGGCAAAACGTGCCCTGTCAAGGGTGTAGGGCGGAAGTGTACCACACTAAAATAGTAGTTTGGTGTCAGTCACGGCATGTCAAGGCAAACCTGCTGTCTGTCAAGGGTTGAAGTCCTGTCTCCCGCATCTTTGGCTGGGGGTATGTACGAGCCACATGCCATGTACCACGCCTCGTCAGCTCGCAACAGCAACGAACAGTGAACGGCGACTCTGAATCGGTATGCATCTGCCGTACGCAGTGTGTGTGCCATTGTGCCTTGGACTTCTCGCCGTTCGTAGTTCGGCCATGGTCAACAACAGCAAAACAGCAGTAGGAGTCGAAATGCTGGCAGTTCTACGTCATGCTGGAGGTACCCAAGATGGCCACGTGGGTGTGACTGCGCTGTACTATAGTACTGCTACTGCTGCTGCTGCTGTAAAGTCTACGAGTACGAGAGGCGCGCGCCAGTGCGCTTCCCTTCGTCTCTAGGCCCGAGCCCGCGCCAGCCGACTGTAGTTTGGCGACGGAGAGACGCACCGATCGTCGGCTGCCGTCGGGCGCGAAGCAACGTCGCTGTGTCACCATCCAACTCATCGATCGTGCTGCTGCTGCTGCTTGCTTGCTGCATGGATGATATCTTGAATTTAGAGACCGTGCTTTTTTTCGATTTGAAAATCTGATGACCCAAGTCGTGGCCAAAATCTGACGACTTGGGTCATCATCGGATTCTCGAATCGAAAAAATTCCGGTCAGATTTTGTATAATAATCGGACTGCATAGGCTAATTCTTGTGCAGTCGGAAACGTGGATCGAAAAAGCCGGTTTCCGATGGGGACCCAATCGGGCTTTCTTATACTGTTGAAAAAGAGCTTTTTCGATCCCAACTTTTTCGATTGAGAAATCCAATCCACGAATGTGGTGGAAATCGAGTTTAAAAGGCTAAAACTCTTGTAGCTTCTGTTGATCGACATTTTTAGTCT
>MEHQ01003815.1:0-64174 GCA_008828725.1 Saccharina japonica | reverse complement strand
CCTCTTAATTGCTGCGTTGTGTCGCGCCCTTCTTCGGTTCTTGTCCTCCTGCCGCCGCTTGAGTATCCCTCTCAGCTCCACGAACGTCTGTTGCCTCTCCGCCACGAAATTGTCGAGCCCCGTGCGGAAGGAGTCGCCGTCCAGTACCGGGGTGAGGGCGTCGAGGTTCGTCCGCGCATCGCGGCCGAACAGGATCCGAAAAGGCGTTTCTCCCGAGGGTAGGCTCGGGTCTGGCGTTGTGCGTTGGATCCAGCATGCCGCCTCGACATACTCGTCCCATCGCCCGGGCCATCCCTTGCACAGCTCCGCCATCACTTCGTGAAGCCACCCCCCCATCCTCTCCACGGCCCCTTGACTGCGGGGGTGATCCGCTGGTCCGTGATCGAGCTGTCCCGCACGCAATAGAACATACATACATACAATATATACAATAACACTCCTCCGTTGTTGTTGATAGAGAGAACAAGAATGAATAGAAGGGTACAGCTCGATCACGGACCAGCGGATCACCCCCGCAGTCAAGGGGCCGTGGAGAGGATGGGGGGGTGGCTTCACGAAGTGATGGCGGAGCTGTGCAAGGGATGGCCCGGGCGATGGGACGAGTATGTCGAGGCGGCATGCTGGATCCAACGCACAACGCCAGACCCGAGCCTACCCTCGGGAGAAACGCCTTTTCGGATCCTGTTCGGCCGCGATGCGCGGACGAACCTCGACGCCCTCACCCCGGTACTGGACGGCGACTCCTTCCGCACGGGGCTCGACAATTTCGTGGCGGAGAGGCAACAGACGTTCGTGGAGCTGAGAGGGATACTCAAGCGGCGGCAGGAGGACAAGAACCGAAGAAGGGCGCGACACAACGCAGCAATTAAGAGGAGCTCCTCCGGGGAGCAGGCGCGGGTAGGAGACAAGGTCTTGATAAAAGAGGCGGCCAGCAAACTCGGAAGGGAAGGCATCCACGCGAAGCTGGCGCACGAGCATTGGACCGGGCCCTGGCGAATCACCTCCATCGAGCAGCCAGGTCTGAGCTACCAAGCGACTATGAGAGGCCGCCGGATCAGGGGAAGGGTAGTATTGGCAGCCAACAATCAGACATTTCTACTTGCGGGGGAGGGGGGGGGGGCGGGTTGGGGTCCCCCCCCACGGAACGTCTACGCCACGCGTTTCAGAAGAAAATTCGCGCATCTGGCTTGGGGTGCGGACTTGAGGTTTGGCGGATACCATAGACAAGGTAGCGTTGCCAACTTTACCTCTACAGACCGGCAAGCCGTTGAGAGCAACGGGAAGCGGATGGGAGTGGCAATACCGAGGACTTATACCAAATGGGACAGAATCGGAGTGGCTACCGGAAAGAGGAGGTGCGGGACAGCTTTTCAACCCCGCCTACAATCTCGACGTCTTCCATGCCCTGTGGGAAGCGTACAAGGGAAGGGACTATGCCGCCCTCGGCCGCCGGAACCATGGCGAAGGGGGAACGTGACCCAGGCGCTGCGAACGACGAGCGTTGCAGGATTTTCCGGCAGGCACACAAGTCAGGCGGTTCGTTTTCGTGGGATCTGATGGGCCGGTGAAAGCCAGGGGCGTGGGCGAGTTTACGACTTCCAAGCCGCCGTACTGGCGAGTACTCGTTACCCGGACGGAGATGGGAGGAGCTGAGTCGCAGCAAGTGGACCCGGCGGAGCCGAGGAGCACAAGAATGCCGCCAGGCCGGGGATGACTCCGCATTCAACAGCGCGAGAAGCGGGAGCGGTTGGATCGGTTAGGGTGGGGGGGAGGAACGAGTCGGTGCTGGATTGCCCGCGTTTTTTGCTCCGACGCAAGATTCCCGGGCAGGGGGGGTGTTACAGCGCCGAGAGACTGTTACAGCGCGACGGCGCTGCGAGGAGGATAATACGACGCGAGACGACTGTGTTGATCAGTGTCACGCGTCGGGTCTATTTGTATGAGCAAAGGGTAAGCTTTCACAAGCTCCTGAGGCCATATCTTATAGGCAGGAAGGATCCCTGGCATGGGAACGCCTTCGGTTTCGTGTACAAAACCAGTAAAGCGGTATCGCAACCACCCGGTGTTTACTCAACGCCACCCAGAGACCAAAGAAAGAGCAAAGCCAAGTGATCTGTGATACCCGTCCTGTTAGCCCCACGCCCCGTGGGCACTGCTGTACCCGTCGTGCTCGTTATCGTTCTTGCCCCCCTTCGTTGATCGTCGGCATCAGCCTCATCGCAACTACTGCCCAGCTACGATCCACTCGTCACGAAGAGCAACTCTACTCACCCTGCGAGACACATCACGAACAACAATACGCCAGGTCAGCAAGCCCTAGACATATGTAAGGAGCTTGTGCTTCTAGGGTCTGAGGGTTGAAGCCTCCCGTATCAGCACGTGTACATCTACGCGCCTCCTATACGTCTGAGAACAAAAAACAAAAACGGTAAAAAACGACAAAAAACGTGTTTCCCCATCCCCGTTTGCCAATGCCATTTTTTTACGCTGAAACCCTCAACAGCATGCAGCGCGTAGTCCGCTAAAAAGGTGCGATCACAGCTGCTGCTGTACAAATCATAGGAGCTCCGCAACAACATTGACAGTGCATGAGCTGCTAGTCTCTTATCACACGTGCTACTTGCTGTAGACTACATACATACATACGTACACGTATGCGTACAGCAGCAGGAGCTCTCTCTCGGCGAAAAAAATATTGATGACAGTTCTCGACAAAGCCTGGGTGGCATGTATGTGTTCTCGGGGCGTCTCAGATCTGAGCACACAGCCTCCCGCGCAGGCCTCCACCATGTTGACGGCGGCCGGGAAGCCGACCCCCCCCACGGGTCGGAGGTCAGAGAACACGTACGTGAAAAAACCACGCGAAGATATAGGCGTTGTCGGTGGGCAATGTGCCCAAACGCTCACAGGGCACGATTTTTCGTAGATCTCGTCGTAGATCTCGACGTCGAGGCCTCGCGCGCGCGCTACGGCGCCAAGCGGGCGGATCAGCTAAGCCGGCGGTTGCAGGCGAGGCGGGGGCACGCCTCAGCGAAGAAATCGCGCGGAAAGGCGATCAGAGGCTGGAGATATCCGCAGACCTAAGGATGTGCATATGTGATAAGCGAACTAAGATATATAGATTTATAAGAGCCTGGCGCAAGAAGTCAAGACGGTCAGCGACCATGAGCAGATGGTCGACAGCCCCTTCCGCGCGAGGCCCATACGCGGCCACGTCAAAGTCACTGATCGCACGTAGCTGAGCGGCCACTACCGCCGTGACCTCGACGGCCTCGCCCACAAACGACTGAAGATCGGCTGCCGACTCGCCGATATTCGGGGGCAGGCGCCCCCTGAGCACCCAATGCTTCCTGAAAGGCATCTTCTTCCACAATGCGGTGTCATCCGTCAGCTGTGACTTTTGGACGTGACGCTCTCTCGCGTCCCCACCTTCGCGCGAGGCCGGTTCGCGGTCGCCGAAGTTTTCCATTATTTGCTGGAGGAGGACCTCGACGTGAGCGGTCTTCGTCGYACCGCCAGCAACCGCGTCCCGAATGCCACCCATAGATACGAGCACGTTATCCAGCACGGATTTCATGTTGTGTACCTCGCTGTCGATGCGGGAGAACTCGGATGCCACCTGATTTTGCCAATGCAAGATCTCAGCAGGAGTTGCAGCTCCCCCCGCGGCCGCCTGCGGCGGTGGCGGAACAGCGGCAGCAGCAGTAGCAGCAGCAGCAGCAGCAACGGCAGCAGCAGCAGCCGTGGCCTGTCGAGCCTCGGCCTCGGCTGTTGCCTGTCGCAGCCTCGGCCTCGGCTTTTAGCTGTCGAACCTCGGCCTCGGCTTGCACAGCGTTTGCATTCTCCACTCGGCGTGCGTCCACGTGGGCCTGCACTGCAGCTACAGCAGCAAGCGCATTTTCTTCTGCCCGAGTTTGCGCAGCAGCCAAAGCCGCCTGGACGTCTTGCGCAGCAGCAACCCCAAAAACCTCAGCCTCCGGTGACTTGCTCTCGTCGGACATATTGGGAACTCAAAACTAGTCTGTATCACACCTTGGACCCGTAGTTCTGACTCTGCTGCACTGCGCTATCATCACGTGCAGGTCACAGCTACGAACTGGACCAGGTGTGTATCACGGGCTACGATTCATACTATTAATACCATGTATTTCTGCATTCATCTGATTGGCTAAACTTCTTTCGTACGTACAAAACTCACATTCTCTCATTCTTCCGAGAACATTCTGAATTTCCTGCTGGCTTCTTGCGATATGCTAAACTATAAGCTTTAGTAACCGCACAACCATTATTGAACTGCCGTTGAATCGTCCAGTAAATAGCGATAATAAAAAGAAAAGAAAAGAAAGGAGCAAGACACGCAGTACACGTGTAATATATATACCGTAGGGAGGAGGGAGTAGAGTCGAGTTGGTGACCCCGGATCGGGGTTACGACTAAAGAGGGAGATAACAGGAGGGTGAAGATAATACTCGTAAATGGGATAGGAAAAAAATAGCACATCGAGATTTTAAGCGAAATTGCACACCACGTATTGACTCGCATGCTCAAGCGTGAAGTCGCATATTCCTCTCACATGCATATTTGTAGTCATCCCTGTGTTGCGTCCGGCCTACAGCAGTAACTTTTGTACGAAGATGCACTATTAAATAGCAGCTGCACCTTCGGCTACACTCGGCTATTCCTTCAAAATTCGTCCGTTTCACGTACTCGAATATCTTAGTTTGACACATGTCCTCGAGAGGAAAATTTCTAACACACTCGGGAGTCTGGGACCCCCGGAGTGTGTCTGTCCCGGTGCCTAAATATCGAAACGTGACTAGTACGCTGCTCCTTAGGAGAATCCCCGTCGGAAATGGACTGCGTCTCGGGGAGGATTTACTTTTGTCTAAAAAGTCGGAAATAATAGCCGTTCACTTACTCGGGGTCTGAGCCCGTCGCTTTTTTTATTTTTTCATTATATGACCCTTCCTTGTATTACCTGGTAAATTTTACGGATTGCTTCTGGTACGCTATAACCTGATGCCTGGTATATACGATATTACCGCTGATAATATACCAGCAGGGTAAACGCGTAACGTAACCGTATACTGCTGTGAGCTGCACCAATAGGCCGACGTACTGACAACTCTGAACACTTCGTAGGGAGTTGGTGCGACGTTATGTACACGGCCGCTGAGAAGCGACATACGGCATTATGTGTACGACACAAAAGTGCGGATTCTTCATCCTAGGGATGGAATAGATGTGTATAAGAGACATGTGTACGACACAAAAGTGCGGATTCTTCATCCTAGGGATGGAATATATTGTCGTCACAAAGCCACGACGTATGTATATTTACGAGTACAGCAGTTCTATATTATATGCTTTCATAGGAGACTACACTCGACACGGTCGTCTCCCGAAAAAATGACGAGATTAGAGTGTTTGCGATAGAAGTAAAACAAATATATACTTTCCTTCCGCTCAAAAAAGTGAATTCCCTTCCCCTCATGGTTTCGGTGTGTTTGCGATAGAAGTAAACAAAATCCTGTAGGCGACGCCTCCGAAAATAATAAGGGAAGTGGGGTGAGGCAATGCGGCAAACCAAAGAAACAACGAAAACAAAAAATAGCGTCTGAGAGGAACGGCAGCCCAGCAACGGTGGCGGCGGCAGGGGTATGACCGCAGTGCCGCAGCTGCAATCCCACGACCGCAAGCAGCAGCACCGGTGGCTGCAGCTACGTGGCGGCAGCCCCAGCAGCAGCGGCAGCCCCAGCAGCAGCGGTAGCAGCAGCAGCGGCAGCAGCAGCAGCAACAACAGCAGACAAACAAGCAGACAAGCAGCAGCAGAGCAGCAGAAGCAACAGCTTCCGTTTTTGCTTTTTTCGATCTTGCGTCCAACTATTCTTGTCGTCGTGTGCTGCTCCTGCTGCTGCTGCCCACGACCTAAGCGCGACACCGCGTCGGCACGCTCCGCTCCAAGCCCGCCCGGCGCCCGACATATATACACCGTGGCGGCGCGCCGCCGCTGCTGCTAGTGCTGCTAGTGCTGCTACCGCAGTGTGGTGAAATTGAAATGATACACGGCGATCTGTCATCCTGTCGCGCTCTACAAGCAAGGCGGTACGAGTACGTCTCCATACGACTCGTACGAGTAGCTCGTACGAGTAACTCGTACGAGTAGTTCTTCTGAACAGCGCATCCTCCACGACACCAAGCCGGCGAGAGCGTACCGTAGCGGGCCGCCAGCAGTCCGCCGGCGCCCCGTTAGCAAAACCCAGCACCGCTTGTCCGTATCATACTGTAGCACACCTCCCGAGAGCCTCTGTGCTCCCACCGGTTGTTGTGTTGTGTAGAGCAAGCAGCAAGGTTGGGGCCTATGGGGGACATCTTGGAGACATTTCCCATAATTTGGGGCGTTCTGCGTCGGTAGAATGCTCGGTGCGTGTAGGCCAATCAAACTGAGAGACAAAAGTTACCGTAACTTTTGATCAAAAACATACTTCTCTAAAGTAAACTTTTGCCGTTTCTTCAAAAATTTACCTCAAATCCTCCCTTCGGCAGAATTTTTAGAGAAGTAAAGTTAAAAAACAAAACGCAAACACTCTATTAACCAAGAATGCGTTGATGAGGTGTAGCATTCCCGAGTGCCCCGTAGCCTATGTTATTGTTGTTTTCCATGTTTATTGGGTATAAAGGCGACGGAAGGATGAACACGCCGCTTGGTTAGTTTGTTGTTTTACGTTATGATCAGCTATCTGAAGGCAACGGAAGGACGCATGCGCCGCTTTAATGTTAAGGGCCATAACCAACACGCTCGATGCGATCCTATTGCGTCTTGTTGATGGTACCCATGTTCCCCCTTGTATAAAAAAAAGCAGAATGCTCCCTCTTGAACAATTACGATTCATTTTATTTTACTCATACTGGTGTGTCCGCGCATGCTTGGCCGCGCCTATAATCTACTAGTATGGGTCTGTCTGAGCCTGGGAGGAACGTGGTTTCTATCTCTTTCCAGCAGGGAGATAGAAGTCAGGCTTCCCCTAGGCGATACTGAACCGTCATGCTGATATGTGAAAGCATACATACATTCGTGTACCGCGAACATTAACACAGTTAGCGGCTATGTTGACCGACGCCACGTGCTCCGCTGTACATGTCCTTCGCCTGTCCAGTGATATCGCGTTTCTGTATAATAGCTCTGCCAGGTATCCGCTTGCCACTTGTCCGTCCCCATCCACTGCTACAGCCGTCCTAACTCGTCGCTATCGCGGCGCGTTATCTTTGTGTCGCCGCGAACGCGGCATTTCCTGCTTTTGTCTCGTGTCAGTTTGTTTTGGTCTGTTTTCGTTTTGTTACCCGCTTGATAGTTTGTTGCTTTTCTAGGAGAGACAGGGTGAAGGCCCATATTCGGTTGGGTCTGTACCTATTGGGACCGCTGTTGCTGTTTTCCATGCTAAGGGGAAGACAGCAACCAGGCCCCTCTAGGTCTGTGCCTCGCCACGTGACTTACGCCTGTTTTTGGTTGGGTCTGTGCCTATTGGGACCGCTGTTGCCGCCTCTCATTCTATGGGAAGACGGCAACCAGGCCCCTCTAGGTCTGTGCCTTGCCACGGGGCTTACGCTTGTTCTTGGTTGGGTCTGTGCCTATTGGGACCGCGGTTGCTGCCTCCTATGCTAAAGGAAGACGGAAACCAGGTCCCTCTAGGTCTGTGCCTTGCCACGGGGCTTGCACCTGTTTTACGTTCATACTTGAGTATCTGTTAGTATATGGGGGGGACCCCGGGAGCTCTCGTTTGCTTTATAAAAACGTTGTTATTGTTGTTTGGCGATATGGTGTGTTTGTGTGCCAGAGGGAATGTGGTTCCGTACCCACTGGGACCGTTGTTGCTGTCTCCCATGCTGAAGGGAGACGGCCATGCGCCCCTATAGGTCTGCGCCTGTCCACGGGGCGAATACCTCTGTACATGAGGTCCTGTCCGCGTGCCCATATTTTTATATTTAGTTTCCCGATGTTTGACAGACTACTCGTTGACGGGGGGGGGGTGCCGCCTTCGTCGGAAGCCTGCAACGGCAGGGCAGCACCCGAAATAAAACAAGCGATTCAGATACTTGCCAACCCGGTATCTCTCGCACGAAGGCAAAATAGCAACTGCCATCTGGATCAGCCTTTCCTTTGCGCCGTTTCCTCTGGCCGATACCTTTCCCCCTTTCCCGGGGGCCGCTCCCTCGCTCCACACACTTGCCCGTGTGCGATTCCCTCGCGCCGCACCCTTGCCCGTGTGCCGCTCCCTCAAGTAGGTCGCAATCGCTGTGCGTGACGGCGTCACTTCGAACGAGGAATCTCTTGTGTTTGCTTTCGTGTTTGCTTGTTCCGCAGGTTTTAGGGTG
Organism: Saccharina japonica; assembly: GCA_008828725.1. Taxonomy (NCBI): domain Eukaryota; class Phaeophyceae; order Laminariales; family Laminariaceae; genus Saccharina; species Saccharina japonica. Next base: position 55,801 of record MEHQ01003815.1, on the reverse strand, counting down.
TGGTGGTGGCTTGATGGCATAATAACAGCAGAAAGAGATTGATTTGTTCAACCATGTAGGACCGACCACCCGTGCTACGTAGCTACTGTTGCGTGCCGAAACGAGGAGATATTTCTACAGAGCACACATTTGTCAGGGAGTAATTGAGTACGGGTAGAGCAGTAGTAGTATAATACTGCGAGGAAATTTTATACACATGATTGAGTACGACACTTCGTAAATATATAGACGTCAGATAGGCACAACCCCTCTTCCAGTGTCCTTTGCTTAGTCCCGTGTCCGTTGCCCTGGTATGTACTGCTGTTGATGGAGTTATAAGTACGAGTTGAGAAAAACAGTTTAACTATCATGTGGTATCATAGGTTTGTCGTCGTTGTCAAGTAACCGTTATGCAGTGGCATTGGAGAACGGTATATTGCGGTAAAAAAAGAGAATTGCAGGCTGATATTGAGTGCATGGATAGAGCTGAACACCCATGGCCACCCTCATTTCTACTTTATCCTGTCCCCTGCTGTTTGTGTCGAGCCTATGCTGTCGAGGCGACTGCTGATTTCACTCAGGAGGATAAGCTGGATGATATGAGCTGCGGCAACGCTGTGGCCGGAAGAAGAGGCAGCCCCAGCGGAGGCAACAACAGCAGTAGTAGGGTTTGGGGCATGGGACCCCGGGCAGGTTATGGTTTTCGAATGGAATATTATTGCCTGATTATGTCGAAAACATTTAGGGTTTGAGTTTTTACGTACCGTGTTGATTAATTTGTATTGCGTTGGAAGATTGATTGTTTAGGAGGCGAAACGATTTCAGTCTACGGCAAATGGCCACGACTGAAGTCCGCCAGAAGGCGCGTTCGGTCCAGATTATATGCCCCTAGTTTTGAGCTTTAAGTCGTATTCCGCCCTTCTTTGCATTCGTTACGCGTTTGATCGAGTGTTGTTGGGTATACATACTTGAAGCAATGTAGAACACGCGTGGAGGGAACTTCTACGGTTACGTTCGTATAGAAACAGAGTTTCGAGGTATTCGGAGCTACCCAAGGAGGTTTTAGGTTGGTTTTCTGGATGGAGTAGTTATTGCCGGCTATTGCGCGAACTTCAGCAGTATTTATTGACTGTTCATCCAGCAGTATTTGCTGTAAGTCGTCGCGGGAGCTTACTGCACTGTATGGGTGTGTCACTTACTAATCCGAAGAATAACACCGTTTTTCCTCGACTATGTTTGAGGATAAAGCCGTTTTTCCTGGCAATACAGTTCGAGAGGGGTCGATGTTACCAGAACGAGCATTTAACATTTCGAGTACTGTGATTTGAGCGCAAGATCAAATATATGGAAATAAGCACTCATGCTATCTCGCATTACCGTCGCGATCTGTGAATCTATGGCGGGAGTAGGGGATGAAAGGAGACTTTAATTCGGGGGAACGGGGTTCCTTGCGATCTCTGGCATTGTATATTTTTCTGAGTGTTATCTTCGATGTGTCTATGTCCTGTCATACCTGGTATGTGTTATGGTTGTGTTGTTGTCTGAGGGTTGAAGAAGGGGTCTTTACTCTTCGTCGGGACGAGCTTCCTCTCGATATTGATGTGTTTTGGAGTTGATATTTTATTAGTCTTGATTTGAGAACATGATTGTCGAGTTGCAGATCCGAGTTTGAGCGTCCTAGTCCGATACAAGTTCAATACAATTTGGCGAGATATCGACCCTGCGATGCCGTGCCTTGTCATGCACACAGCAGGGGGAGGAATATTAAGGTCGTGTACAAGGAGCAGGGAGAGCGTTGATCGTGCTCAGTACCAGAACGCATAATATCTATCGTATAGTAGGAGTTCCACACGCTGGCTAGGGATTCTTGTAGTGTATTAGGGAAAATTGGGATATGATACGAGCCGCTCGATATCACTCGAGGTTTGGGCCGAGGCAGCTCGGCAGGCCGATAAGAATGAAAGAGGGAGTTTCTGTGTTATTGCTGTTTTGAGCCACCATGACGACTTCCTGTGACAACTGCTGGTACACCTTTAAATACCAATCAACCGTATATGTATCTTGGAAGTCGTTATGGTGTACGGGGTGTAGGTTTCCGTGCTTTATCAAGCGTAATGGGTCTTCTTTGCCGGTCTTGTTTGACAAGTTTAAATTGCTTCTAGTTGTGTGCTCGCCAGTCTTCTTTGCCAGTTTGAATTTCCTATGTTTCCGTGTTTCCGATTGCCTCCTTTATGTAATAGTTACTTGTTGTTCAAAGTCATGTGTCTGCTAGGGGGGATGTTTCAGTTTAGGAACCGTTCCACTAGTCGCGTTTTATGGTCTGGGGCTCTTTTTGGCGCGGAACAGCTTGCGGGTGCGTTATATTTGGGTGTTGATTTGGTTTTTCGGTACGTTATTTTTGTGCGCTGCGCAATTTTATCGGAATCGTGGAAGGGTTTGGGTGTGCGTTATCTGTGTGGGACTTCTTATGATTTTGGTTTTGGGTACGTTGTTTTTGAGTGGGTTATTGAGTTGGTTTTTGGGTGCGTTATTTTGGGGCGAGGCGCTAGGTTGGCGAAACTGTGGAAAAATTGGTTGCGTTATATTTGTTCGGCTCAGGGGAGGGTTGTGGTTCTGCTTTTAGGTTGACCTTCGGCGTCGGGGGTCAGTTTTATTTTATGCATGAGTTATATTTGATTTTATGTTGGAGTTACGGGCTACTATAAGCGGGGGCCACGATTGTAGGTTTTTGCAGGAGTTCACTCTGGGGGGAGGTGATCTTCCTTTGTCGGGGAGTCTCCTTGGTGTGATGCGTTGGTCATTTCATTGTCATTCTTGGTCGAGGTCGAGGACCTTTCTAGTTTTTGTGCGTGGGTTATTTAATAACATTGCTTTGAGCGATCGGTTTTCGAGAACCTCTCCAGGTTCATGAACGGGTTGTTTTGTTTTTTATTCGTGTGTTGCAGGGTATGCTGTGCGAGAGTTGTTTTTGTTGGTTCATGCGTGGGTTATTTGTTTCGTCGGGGACTTTCGTTGGTTTTTTGCGTGATCTGTTTCACGACTTTCCTTGGAGTGATCTTTATTTCTGGAGGACCCTTCTGGGTTCATGTGTGGATTATTTTTGTTTTTAAGAGTGTTATTAGGGTTTAGGTGTGTGTCCTTTGTTTCGCGCGTGTGTTACGGGGTGTGCCTTGAGAGGGTTATCTTTGGGGGTCTTGGTGTAGGTTCGCAACTTTAGAGTTTGGCGAAGTTGATTGATTATCGTGTTACGTCACTGCACGAGGGCGGGAGCCTCCCGCTCGTGATCGAGACGGGGGAAGCTCCGTAGAGAAGGCGCGCGGTAGACATTCCGGAAGCCCCCGATCGCAAAGGGGGCGTCCTGTTCGCCGCGTTAGTGAGTAAGGCGGCGCATGAGTGTGCGTGCTGGGGAGAGTTTTTCTTATCGGATAAAGGCCGAGTTTTATTTCCTCAGTCTTGGTTGGCATAGTGTATTTCGGACCCACCGCTTTAGATATCGCGTGACCGGCCTCGTCCGGCCGACAAGCTGGGGAAGATGTTACAGCGGTTTTCCATGGGTCCGAGGGTTTCCAAAGAAGGGCTGGGCGTGGTGATCGAAGGGGCCAATGTGAATTCAACCCGGAGATGAAACGCCTGTACGCAAGGTTGTGCTGTGGGCTGGGGGAGCCCACAACTCCGTGCTAGCACCCTTATGGCTTGTACTGTTACCCTCAGCGCTGTACTACACACGGAGAGTACCAGCTAGGACAGCGCTATACGATGGCTCACCAGCAAGGACCACAGGCTGCGTGGTACAACGGTCAGTCAATGTATGAACTTGGAATGAGCGTGAACGTGTTGTGTACTTGCCCAGCAAGGAAGGCCGGGGAGGACGGCTCTGGAATAATACAATCGGTGTGTTTTGGTGCCGTGCATGTGGATTTGGGACAAGAGTCCGGAGCAAGGCTCCCATCATGAGTGATACGCATGCATGCGTCAAAGCCTCCTCCTGTGAACTGATATACACACGCCACGTTCTTCTGACAGTGGCTGCCAGTGGGCGTTAGAAGGACGCCTACTTGCTGTTGAATGACCCATGATTTAGAGTATGCCATTACGCATTTCCTTCACCATTATCAAGTACACAACAGACAGGGTATAGCAGCACGCCGCAGTTGGGAGGTGGTAGAGGCATGCTGGTAGAGAGCATGAATTTTGCCGTACGAGTACTCGCAGTGGTATGTAGTGGTTGATCAATGAATCGAAACCAAGACCTTAGTAGTGGCTGCCAACGCGCATTAGAAGGACGCCTGCTTGCTGTCGAATGATTAGTACGCATTTCCTTCGCCATTCTTATATTAAACACCAGGCAGGGTAGTAGCAGCACGCCGCAGTGGGTAGACGGTAGAGGCATGCTGGCAGAAAACATTAATATTGCCGTTCGAGTACGTAGGGGTATGCAGTGGTTGATCCATGAGTCGAAACCAAGACCTAGGTAGTGGCTGGCAGTGGGCGTTAGAAGGACGCCTACTTACATGTGGTTGAATGATTAATACGTGATTACGCATTTCCTTCACCATTCTCATAGTAAACACCAAACAGGGTAGGAGCACGCCGCAGTAGGGCGGCGGTCGAGGCATGCTGGTAGAGAGTTTTAATGTCGCCGTACGAATGTAGTGGTTCGTCAATTAATCGAAACCAAGACCTTGGTAGTGGCTGCCAGTGGGCGTTAGAGGGACTCCTACTGAATGATTAATAGAGGATGTGATTACGCATTTCCTTCACCATTCTCATGGAAAAAAACAGTACGCCGCAGTGGGGAGTACGCATTTCCTTCACCATTCTCATGGTAAACACCAGACAGGGTATTATAGCGGTACGCCGCAGTGGGGAGGCGGTAGAGGCATGCTGGTAACGAGCTTTAATAGTAGTATTAATAGTAGTATTAATAGTAGTATTAGTAGTAGTATTAATAGTAGTAGTATGGAAGTGCGAAGATAAAATGTGGGATGGAAAAAAAACAAAACATTATTATTATTAATAGTACAGCCATTACAGCGGCAGCAGTAAATACACTCATGGAGACTGGTACTGCAAAGCAGCAGTGTCCACGTACGACGTATACGTATACGTATCATACCATACATAAGTATTGCTGTCATTTCTAAAACGAACGTTCCGAGAAACATCCAGTGAAACGCTACGTGGTGAAAGTAGTATATACGAGTATTCATAGTACATCAGTACGTAGTGATACAGTGAAAGGTCGCGAAGTGGTAGCGAAATTTCGGTTGGCGTATGGCATGGTAGGCGCGGAGGAGGATGGACCAGTGAGCAAAACGGCGAACGGGTTATCGCTAACGATTTTTTTTAATGTATAATATAGCTACGAGTATGTGTGTATGTGTTTTAGATTTATATAACATAGGTATGTATATACTCTATACGTGTTTAAGATAAATCGAAATCGTCTCGAACATTTTCGAAATGAGCCGGAAATTTTCCCAACCCAAATTGTTTATAGAACGTCTTGTAGTGTACTAGCGGTACCGCCACGGCTCCGCCCGTGGCGCTACATTTGCGTTGTCCATAGTAGTATGTCGGATCCTGATGTGGTACATAGTACTCGCATTAACAGTGTGCTGTGATGTACCACTCGGAACCGGAAAATAGAACCACGATGCGGGGCGGTATCAACCCGGGTGGTGTCTGTTTTCATCCCGGGGATATTATTGGTGTTGTAGATGCCCGCAAGGATTTCTGATCCGGGGATGCGACGTTATCATCCCCGGGTGCGGTGGGACCTCGCCCTTGCCCCGAGGGGCAACTCGCGCCGCGCGCTGGCTCCATGAGAGACAGCCAACCGTAAATCAGCCCGTGGTGGTGGGGTTTCCACACCTTGTGGGGCGGTATCGACCCCGGGAATGTCCGCTTTCGTTCCCGGGTTGTCGGAGTTGTAGATATATGGAAGGGTTTCTGACCCGGGGATGGGACGTTCTCATCCCTGGGTGCGGTGGGGCTTCGGCGTTGCCCCGGGGGGCAACTCTCGCCGCACGCTGGGTCTATGAGGGCCAGGCAACCGTACATTTTCCCGTGGGGTTGGGGTTTCGACACCTTGTGGGGCGGTATCGACCCGGGGGATGTTTTCTTGCGTCCCCGGGTGGTTGGAGTTGTAAATGTATGGAAATACTTCTGACCCGTGGGTGGGATCTTATCATCCCCGGGTGCGGCGGGACCTCGCCGTTGCCCCGAGGGGCAACCCTCGCTGCGTGCTGGCTCTATGAGCTCCAGGGCCCCACAGCCAAATCAGCAATCAGCCAGTGGTGGTGGGGTTTCCACACCTTGCGGGGCGGTATCGAGCCCGGGGGATGTCCGTTTTCGTCCACGGGTTGTTGGAGTTGTAGGTGTATGCAAGGATGTCTGACCCGGGGATGGGAAGTTATCATCCCCGGGTGCGGCGGGACTTCGGCATCGACCCGAGGGGCAACTTTCTCCCCACGCTGGCTTTATGAGGGCCAGGCAACCGTAAAATAACCCGTGGGGTTGGGGTTTCCACACCTTGCGAGACGGTATTGACCCGGGGGATGTCCGTTTGTATCCCCGGTTCGTTGGATTTAAAGATGTATCGAAGGATTTCTGACCCGGGGATGGGATCATATCATCCCCGGGTGCGGCGGGACCTCGCTGTTACCCCGAAGGGCAACTCTCGCTGCGTGCTGGCTCTATGAACTCCAGCGCCCCAGCCCTCAGCCAAATCAGCAATCAGCCAGTGGTGGTGGGGTTTCCACACCTTGCGGGGCGGTATCGAGCCCGGGGGATGTCCGTTTTCGTCCCTGGGTTGTTGGCGTTGTAGATGTATGGAATGATTTCTGACCCAGAGATGAGACATTATCATACCCGGGTGCGGCCGCACTTCAACGTTGCCCCGAGGGGTAAATCTTGCCGCACGCTGGCTCTATGAGGGCCAGGCAACTATAAAATATGAAATAGACCGTGGTATTGGGGTTTCCACACCTGGTGAGGCGGTATCGACCAGGGGGATTTCCGTGTGCGTCCCCGTGTCGTTCGATTTGTAAATGTATGGAAGGATTTCTGACCCGGGGATGGGATCATATCATCCCCGATTGCGGCGGAACCTCGGTGTTGCCCCGATGGGTAACCCTCGCTGCGTGCTTGCTCTATTAACTCCAGCGCCCCAGCCGAATCAGTAATCAGGAATCAGTCAAATGGTGGTGGGGTTTCCACAGCTTGCGGGGCGGTATCGATCCCAGGGGATGTCCGTTTTCGTCCCCGGGTTGTTGGAGTTGTAGATGTATCGAAGGATTTCTGGCCCGAGGATAGGACGTTATCATCCCCGGGTGCGGCGGGACTTCGACGTTGTCCCGAGGGGCAGCTCTCGTCGCACGCTGGCTCGATGTGGGCAAGGCAACCGTATAATAGCCCGTGGAATTGGGGTTTCCACACCTTGTGAGGCGGTATCGACTCGGGGGATGTCCGTTTGCGTCCCCGGGTCGTTGGAGTTGTAAATGTATGGAAGGATTTCTGACCCGGGGATGGGATCATGTCATCCCCGGGACCTCGCTGTTACCCCGAAGGGCAACCCTCGCTGCGTGCTGGCTCTACGAACTCCAGCGCCCCGGCCAAATCAGCAATCAGCCAGTGGTGGTGGGGTTTCCACACCTTGCTGGGTGGTATCGAGCCCGGGGGATGTCCGTTTTCGTCCCCGGTTTGGTGGAGTTGTAGATGTATGGAATGATTTCTGACCTGGGGATAGGACGTTATCATCCCCGGGTGCGGCGGGACTTCAACGTTGCCTCGAGGGGCAAGTCTCGCCGCACGCTGGCTCTATGAGGGCCAGGCAAACGTAAATTTGCTCTTGGTATTGGGGTTTCCACACGTTGTGAGACGGTATCGATCCGGGGGATGTCCGTTTGGGTCCCCGGCTCGTTGGAGTTGTAGATGGGTGGAAGGATTTCTGACCCGGGGATGGGAACTTATCGTCCCCGGGTGCCGTTGGCTCCCTGAGCCTCAGCCAATCAGTGACCAAGTGATGGGGGTGGGTTTCCATACCGTGCGGGGCAGAGTCGACCCGGGAAAATCACCGTTTTTGTCCCCGGTTGGCTCGAGTTGTAGAGATATATATGGAGGTATTTATGATCCGAGGATGGGAGCCTACTTTCCCCGGGTTTGGCCGGACCTCGGTGGCTCTTTTCAGCACGGATGTTCTAGAAAGAGCCAGTAGCCACTGGCATGGGTTTGGGCAACCAATCAGCTGCCACAATAGTAATGAAAAAATTGGAAGTCAGCAGGTAGGCTTGCTAGATTACTGTTAAAACTGTGCGTCGGGATTGTGCCACGGCCACCACTCGGCGCGGCATGCGACCCGGTGTTCTGCGGGTTGTGGCACCCAGCCTCCCTACCCATGGGACAATGTGGGGCTGAACCGCTCTAAATAGCGCTACTCAATTACAGACAGACAGACAGAATAGCAGCTTTTATATAATAAGATGTCGTATGTACATACCAGGTAATATATATAATATGAGTATCTGATTTGTTTTAGGACACAATGTCTTCCGATAACAACGTCCATATAATACTCCAGTTGCCAGTTGCATATTAATGAGAGAGCACAGCAGAGAGACGCAGAGAGATAGAAAAAGCGAACGAATACGACATTTCATGTTTTCACCCTCCTACTCTTCTTGCGCAGCTGTATTGCAGTCCATCACTTTATCACGCGCAAAGTTGCTGGAGCAAACAGAGCGTGTGCGTGTGCGCCTCGAAGTATCGTGTCATGCATTTGGGTTAGGAAACGGTTGGGTTGGGTTCGAAGAGAGACGGGGACGTGTCGCACTTCAGCAATTTCAAAAAAGATCGACGCGATAAATCGGACTGCTGTGGGCGGGCGTACTGATATTTTGGTTGCTTACGTGTAAAAAAAAATAACAACAAAACAGGAGCAGCAACAACAACAACAACAGCAACTACAACAACAACAACAACAACAACAGTAGCAGCAACAACAAAAACAAAAACGAAACTATTCTTTGGGGGGGGCATTAAATAATTTCATGATATTATGTTATTTTCCCTAGTTGGCTAAACTAATTTATTATACCCCCCCATACCACGAACAGCCTACCTGAAACAATATATATACAGAAGTACACAAAAACAACAACCACGAATTGTTCTCCCCCTTTCGTTAAATTATTTAGAGCAGTGGCTAAAATCGGGTATACCCGATAGGTTTGTGGCCAAAACAGGGTACCATTGTATTTTAGTGACCGCGACGACCCCAGGGCGCCATCTCATTGGCCAGCGCGGGCCACCACCCGACGCTGGCCACAAACCCATCGGGTATACCCGATTTTCGCTACTCACCCCCCAAGAGGTACCGGATTATTACACCCCCCTACCCGAAAATGGCCGGGCTGTTCGACCACAACGGCCGAGCAGCCCACCACGCATCAGCCGACGATTACGACGTACCAAGCACCAAAGATGGGGAGTGCCGGCATTTTGGGTGGTGACGTGACCGCAAATGGACAATCGCGTGACATGACGACAAGTGACCGAAAAATACGGGGACGCGAATGAAATGTCCCCGTTTTTTCAAAAAAAGCCTTACAATAAAATCGAAAACTCCTATTTATTTTTATTATTAATGATTGTTTTTTCCGATTTTGTTTTCGATTTTGTTTTCGATTTTTTTGTTTCCGTCGTGTGCATCGTTGGTGTGCGTAGGTGCATTGTGGGACAGAACGGACAAAATGGACGCAGGACGTGATGTGGCGTTTGGCATATAGAGAAACATTACTACGTTTCCAAGGGGATTCCAGAGAGATATGGATACGTTTTTTTTAGAGGGAATAGGGGTTTGCGGGATCGTGACGGCAAAAACCGGTGACGTGACCGACGTGACGTGGTGACGGCGCGTACCGGGAGACGTCATTCCCCATATTTGCCAAGCACCATACGTACGCATACGTATCATACCAGCATACGTATCACGACGTATTACGACGTACCTGGTATCCGAGTTACAACCTGTGACCGACGAATCAATCTGCTTGATATATATCCATGATTTGGGTGATTGGCGATTTGGTGGTTTAGGCTCGGGGACCTAAATAAGAAAGCGCAGCATTAAGAGGTGAGCTTTCGCGCGAGCCCAGAATAAGAAAGTCAGCCTGAACCCGATTTCCGGTTTCTTGTGAGATGGCTGGTACTACTGCTGTACACGTACTGTTGTGCTGTGATGAGGTGTGATGAGAGGTGGCTTCTGGTTGGGAGAAGGAGAGAGAGCGCTGTGAATCAGCTACTGCTACTGCTGTGCTGAAGGTGGCTAGTAGCTTGTGGTTCAGAGATGAGGATGAGAGAGAGCGGTGCTGTGTGGGTGGGAGAGGGAGCGAATCAACTACTATTACTACTACTACTGCTGTGCGGTGATGAGTTGTATTGATTATGCTTGTGCTCGATGCAGCAGGTTCGGTGGCAGTTACAGGTATTTGAGAGTTCATATACTTGGTGAGGCGTTACTGAAGTAGAATGCGTGCCAGTTCATCCTCTCGTCTTTCGCGTGCCCTCTGCTCGACACTTCGAAGTCCTATAATATATATCTATATGTGGTTTATGTCTACAGCTGGAGAATAACAGCACCTGGAGCTCGTCTGCCTGCGCAAGCACTTGTCTGGTGCCTGAGGTCGAATCAACACGCTATAGCGTATTAATTCGACCTCGGGCGCATGGCGGGGCCTAGCACAGGCGGGCAGGGTTAGGGAGCTGGAGCGCTCCTCATGGAGACATAAACCACGTATATATTATCGTCGGACCTCGCAGGCCAGCGCCGAGGCGCAGCGAGCAAGTCAGGCAAGTCAGGTCAAGGCAAGGCACCAGCAAGCACGAGACCTCACAGATGGAGAAAGCATCAAGTATATGAACTCCCCAATATATGAAACCGTCATCATACCTGCTGTATCGAGTACCAAGCACAATCAATACCTTCACGTTGGTTGAAACCCCTTGCCACCAGCCTCGCTTTGGCCCGTACCACGTCGCCATGCTCGTTAGTCTTCCATGCGTACACCCACTTCGCTGAAATGACGTTGAGCCCGCCTGACTGCTACGTGTCCACAAACGTCCCCGCATCCGCTATTCCGCTGTATTATTTCCCCATCGCTTGGCACCAGATGTCCGAATACTCGTCGGCGCATGCTTCGCGATACGAGTTCGGCGTCGAAAGCTCGTTTGCCGGGCACGTGGGCAGGGGGGGGTTTTGATGCGGTGGAGCTTGGTGAAAGAGTATGTGAGCGATACCCTCTCGCGCCGCCATCAGAGACAGCAGCCCATGCCCCACACCCCCCTGATGGCGCGCGGTCTCACCTCGCGTCCGCCCACGCTGCACCTCGCTCTCCTCCGGTCCTGGGTTGTTATACGCCCCCAGCTCCCGGGTGGCGCGTTGCGAAAACGGCTGCCGCGATGGCGTCTGCTGCTGCGGCTGCGCTGCCGGCACCGGCACCGTCGGGAACGGCGGTGGCGGCGGCGGCGGCGGCGGCGGCGGCGGCGGCTGCAGCGGCGACAAGAGCGATGACGGCGGCGGTTGAGGCGGTGACGGTGACGTGATGCTTGCACTGGCGCTGGCGGCGGTGGTGATAACGCTGGCGCCGGTGCTGGCGGCGGTGGCGCTGGCGCTGATGGAGCTGGCGCTGATGCTGGCACTGGCGCTGGCGGCGGTGGCGACAACGCTGGCACTGGTGCTGGCGACGGTGGCGATGGCGCTCGCGGCGGTGGCGGCGGCAGCTCGAACCATGCTCTTCCAGGGGTTCCGGCACCTCCAGCGACGGCGTCGGCGCCGGGGGTCCGTCTCCCCACGCCTCAGGCAGCAGCCCAATGAATGCCTTCCTCGGGTGCTCCCAAGTGGCATCTCGAGAGTACGATCTGCGGCCGGACGGGAGCAGGATATTGCAGCAGTCCGACCCGTGGTTGCTGCCGCTGTTAAAATAAAAGCCAGCGTCCGCTTCCGGCCCTCCCCTGCTTGTCCGCGCCACGTGGTGGAAGCCAGGTTTCAGGAAGGGGAGAAGCCGTGGGAATGGTGCCCTGCCGTAAAAGTTCTGATACGGGGAGAGCATGTCCGGCCTGTCCCTTGCCCTCGCTGTCATGTTCAGGACGTCGGGTTCGAAGGCACACGCTTCCGCCCAAAGAGGCCCTGTCGGCGGCATCGGCACACCACCGAACAGACGAGGGGCCTCCAGACAGGATGCCATCGCAAGCTCGAGCGTCACACCAATGCGGCGCTCGACCACGCCATCGTTCTTCGGAGAGTTGACGGGAGTGCGTTCGCGACGGATGCGGAGGCTGTCGAGCCGTGTCACGAACTCTGCCTTCGTGAACTCCGTGCCGTTGTCCGAGCGCACGCACTCCACAACAGACGGGGTGCCCAGCGCACGGATGTCAGACAGGAATTTCCCGAAAACAGCAGGGACGTCAGACTTATTCTTCAGAAAATAAGTCCACCCAAACCGCGAGAAGTCGTCAACAATCAGTCACGATATATCAGATAGAACACAGTCGACGCTGACTCTATTCTTTCCCCGACTATAGTCACAGAACAATTCAGCTTTTATAGGGGTTTCTTCGCGCGCAAGCGTGCTTAACTACGCCGTCGTCTTCATTCTCTAACGTGATTCCAATCTAAGTATACATTCATTGAATCTCCTCCCTTGCCTTTTATCATTATCGGTAACAAACCAGCAAACGGCACCAAATCCCCCCTTACCTTATCCCCATCTGGCGAGCCGTCTCCCGCAAGGTCACAGCGTGGGAGTGCGCAAGGGAAACATGCAGGTCGTTGATATCGATCTGCTGCATTCTTCCCGGGACCAGCACAGCCGCAGCGATCGCTGCATCGGCGTTGACCCTTGTGGCCCTGACGTACGACCCTGATTCCCTACGGACGAACGACAGGGTGCCATTCAACAGGTGTGCTCCTTTCTCGTTGAGGATCGCACCGCAGGTGGGCATCACGGCGTGCAAGGAAAACAGGTTGAATTGCAGTCCAGGTACGTAAGCTACATCTACCAGCTTCACGTGCACGTCACCCTTAGCACTGTGCATCACCAAGGGAAGTTTCCCGAAGCACTCTATCTGTAGCGACCTCATGTCTCCTATCACAAGGCTACTCCTGCCAACAGGGGGGGGCTCACACTCAACCATACCCGAGGGATTGCCCGTCACATGATAAGTCGCGCCAGAGTCGGCCACCCACTCTTCTTGCCCGACAATCCCTGACCCACTACCAGGCCCAGAATCAGTACCAACACCATAGACACCATGCACGGTGAGAAGGTGAGGGTCGTGGATGCTGTTGAACGGCTGTCCCGGATCAAAAGTGTTGTCTGGGAGGTTAGTATACTGGGGAGCAGGGTGGGCATTTTGGGGAGCAGGGTTGACATAGGCGGAAGCAGGGCTGACATGCTGGGGAGCGGGGGCAGCTGCCTGCCACCCACCCCCGTATTCAACCGGGGGAGGAGCGTAGCCGTAGCCTTGGCCGGCACCAGCTGGTGTCGGCGGGGCATAATAGGCGTTAGCAGGTGCAGAAGGGGTGATAATGTTCGCATAAGCACTTCTTCTCTCTCCTCGTCACCCATATCTTCTCCTTTTTCTCCTCTCGTCGCTTCCTCATCAAATTCGGGGGTGGGCGTAGAGCGGGTATGGTTTGCAGCAGTGGCCAACGTGCCGGCTCGAGCCTCCTGCTCTTGCCGCACTGATGTCCCAGCTGCTTTCCTCCTCTGCTCTGCCGTTGCCCTCTCCAAATCAGCGCGCTGGGCCTCGCTCGGCGTGGCACGCAGCTTCGCTATCATCTTCCTCCGAAGGGCTGCCAGCTGCAGCTGCTGCGGCTGCTGCTGCTGCTCCGGTTGTTGCGGCTGCTGCTGCTCCTGCTGCAGCGGCTGCTGCTGCTCCTGCTGCAGCGGCTCGCCTTTGTTGCTCGTGCCTCGAGCAGCAAGCGGGTCCACCAGCGCCAGCTCACGTCTGGCCGAGGCGGCACGCTGTTGCCGCGGCCGTATCGGGTGGACTACCTCTTGCCGCCACTTGATTATCTGCTGAGCAGAGGATATCCAACTATCCACCTGGTTGAGACGGGCCCTCTCCTTCGTGAGCACAGCAGTTACCCTTCCGGTCCGTGCAGCCCAAGCTCCTTTATAGTCCTCGATGCGCTCTACCAGAACGAAGCGCTCGGCTGGTAGAGCGCATCGAGGACTATGAAGGAGCTTGGGCTGCGCGGACCGGAAGGGTTACTGCTGTGCTCACGAAGGACAGGGCCCGTCTCAACCAGGTGGATAGTTGGATATCCTCGGCTCAGCAGAAAATCAAGTGGCGGCAAGAAGTAGTCCACCCGATGCGGCCGCGGCAACAGCGTGCCGCCTCGGCCAGACGTGAGCTGGCGCTGGTGGACCCGCTTGCTGCTCGAGGCACGAGCAACGCAGGCGAGCCGCTGCAGCAGGAGCAGCAGCAGCAGCCGCAACAACCGGAGCAGCAGCAGCAGCCGCAGCAGCTGCAGCTGGCAGCCCTTCGGAGGAAGATGATAGCGAAGCTGCGTGCCACGCCAAGCGAGGCCCAGCGCGCTGATTCGGAGAGGGCAACGGCAGAGCAGAGGAGGAAAGCAGCTGGGACATCAGTGCGGCAAGAGCAGGAGGCTCGAGCCGGCACGTTGGCCACTGCTGCAAACCATACCCGCTCTGCGCCCACCCCCGAATTTGATGAGGAAGCGACGAGAGGAGAAAAAGGAGAAGATATGGGTGACGAGGAGAGAGAAGAAGAACGAGCTGTGAAGCTAGGTGGGAAGCAGACCTCCCGGAGCGGCAGCAGTGCACAGGATGGGCAGAGGGCCCTGCCGCAGCTGCTTCCGGTTGAGAGGAGCCCCTTTGAGCCCGTTTGTTGGGTGAGCCCGGGCGCGCTAGTAGAGCAGGTGGCTCTGTCTGCGCGCCACGTTAAAACCCACCCCGCGGTGACGAAGAAACCGTCACACGCGGAAGAGAAAAAGGTCGGAGAGATGGTTTTATGTGCGAGTGGAAGGGGGTCTCAGGAGGAGGAAAGTAGAAGTAGGAGTCGGAGATGACGGCGTTGGGATGGCCGAGGAGCAGGAGCATCAGCCGTTGCCACCGCCGCTGCCGCCACCGCCGCCTCTACCACCGCCTCCGCCACCGCCCGCGGAAGGCACGCGTGCAGACCTCGAGGCGGAGCAGCACGCCCTGGTAGTGTCGAGCCGTTTGGTGCTGGCACACGGAGCCCTGTTATTATTCGAGCAACGGAAAGAGGAGGAAGAGGAGGAGAAGGAAGAGGAGCAGCAGCAGCAGCAGCAGCAGCAGCAGCAGCAGCAGCAGCAGCAGCAGCAGCAGCAGGGGAGCAAGGACGGGTGGGGCGGCAGCAAGCAACACCACCTACAGCAAGGTTGTGTTTGGATCAGCATGGAAGCTGGACCGCAATGGCGCGTGGGTGCTGGGCTCATGCCCCCGTTCAGCCCTGATTGAGGTATACGCTGTGTTCGTGCTGCCTGATCGATTGCCTTTTCCCCTGTTTTTGATGCTGTTTTTGTTGATACGTACGAATATGCCGCTACTGCTGTTCAGGTATATTAATAGTAGGTGTGTCGTAGAATAGGCTTGTTTGGACCACCTATCATTATACTGATACTGAATACGAGTAGTTGGTTCTGTTGTCTTTCGTTATTTTGCGCGGGACGGTGGACTACGTACTTGGGTTGGGGCTTGGGGGAGGATGATACATGATGCACGCATGATAGGATTGAGTACGCACGTGACGAGCACTTGACGAGCCGACATTGTTATGTTTCGGTTGTGTGCTTTGCTTCGAACGCTGTGCTACCACATTGCACGTACTAACCTTGTCAGATAGCAACACATCAGTATACGTATGATAATAGCCGACATGCAGCAATTCTGCTGTAACTTTTACTTGGACCTGTAATCAACAGGGCGAGGCACTTGGCGCAGAACCCGGTGTGCACGTCGAACTCAAAGCACATCGACGTGCGACACCATTTTCTGAGAGAACTTGTGTTTCGGGGAGAGTTTGCCATTGTGCATGTACCGACTGCGGAACAACACGCGGATTTCTTGACAAAGCCACTCAACAGAGAGGCTTTTCGCTTTCACCGGAACTTTCTGATGAATATGTAATCAGTTTTCGAGCTGGACAGATTTATTATTTAGTTTCAGAGTTAATCTCAATATGATACCGTCTCTGGCTGTCTGGCCTGGGCGGCTTTCTGGTAGTTCGGAAAATACATTGATTAACTGGCTGACTGATTGAACGAGGATTCGAGAATTAAGGATTTTGAATGAGTTTCTGATTGGGCTGGTGGGGTTAAGGTTGGTTTGTGGTTTTTGATTGATGGTTTTCGGGCGTTGAAAATTCCGCCTGTTTACTGATTAAAATAGTGAATACATTGTACGGTATTGAGATTTGTATTGAAGATTTTTCATGTTTCGAGACTCTTGCAACGTGCAGTGCTTCTGAAGTTGGTACTACTGGACAAACCTGTATCGACCTGTTGACACCGAGCTGATGACCGCCTGATTACCGAGGCCTTATGTCCTAGTTGCGGCAGCTGAGTGTCCTGGAAGATTGTTGAAGTTTGAGCCAGTATGGTTTAGATTTTGGTCTCTGAAGTTGGTACTACTGGACAAACCTGTATTGACCTGTTGACACCGAGCTGATGACCGCCTGATTACCGAGGCCTTGTGTCCTAGTTGCGGCAGCTGAGTGTCTTGGAAGATTGTTGAAGTTTGAGCCAGTATGGTTTAGATTTTGGTATTTGAGTTTGAATGAATTTGCTTGAATTTCTGGTATTCAGTACTTTGAATTTGCTTGAGGTTTTGGGAAATTGTGGTCCACTTTCGGTACGTGAATTTGGAATGTGTGATATTGATTCGGGATGATGATTTGTGGTTTCCGGGACAGCTATGAGGTGTGACCATGCTATGCTATTGTGATGATTTATTGCCATACTTTTCACCATGCAGGGAGGATATTAGTTGATGGGACTGTACACGTGTACGACATACATACTGCGGATGTGTGGTGTCGCGCCGTATCGACTGCAAAGCAGGGAGGATATTGATCATGCTTGTGCTCGATACAGCAGGTTCGGTGGCAGTTACAGGTATTTGAGAGTTCACATACTTGGTGAGGCGTTACTGAAGTAGAATGCGTGCCAGTTCATCCTCTCGTCTTTCGCGTGCCCTCTGCTCGACACTTCGAAGTCCTATAATATATATATATATGTGGTTTATGTCTACAGCTGGAGAATAACAGCACGTGGAGCTCGTCTGCCTGCGCAAGCACTTGTCTGGCGCCTGAGGTCGAATCAACAAGTTGGCTTTTGGTTCGGAGAGGGAAAGAGAGCACTACGAACTATCCACTACTACTGCTGTGCCGTGTTTTGAGGGTCTTAGGTTTAAGTGGGTATGAGAGGCTGCGCGAATCAACCAAATCATGGATACTTATCGAGTGGATGGGTGGATTTCTATCAAGCAAATGGTTCCGTCGGTAACAGGGCTGGCTGGGGGCATGAAACTCGATGAACTTGGTCGTGATAGTCGGCTGGTGCGTGGTGGGCTGTTGGGCCGTTGTGGTCGAACAGCCCGGCCATTTTCAGGTAGGTGGGTGTAATAATCGGGTACCTCTTGAGGGGTGAGTAGCGAAAATCGGGTATACCCGATGGGTTTGTGGCCAGCGTCGGGGGGTGGCCGGCGCTGGCCAATGAGATGGCGCCCTGGGGTCATCGCGGTCACTAAAATACAATGGTACCCTGTTTTGGCCACAAACTCATCTACCCTATTTTGGCCACTGCTCAGTTATTTAATTATCCATCATCCAACACACACAAATGTATCTACTATATATGAAGCAAAATATTATTTCCCCTTTCGCTAAATTAGGTAATTAGACTGATGTATTCTGCCATTATGAAAGTATTGGGTTGGAATGAGGCCTCCAGCCGTTGCTGGAGACTCTCACCCCTGATTATCACCCTCCTGCGAGCATCGTCCTAGATGCCCGATGGAGGGTAACAACCTGGATGCCAATGACATAAATACATGCTATTTCTGGAAATGATCCTGGTTGAGTATAGTATACTCAAGTTGGGTGGGTGGGATGGTCCGCTTTTATACTCCACATCTTTCCACTTCGTAGTAGATTTTCCGAGGCCTTTCTCCAAGCCCACTGAGGGGATGGGGCAGCCTTCTTACAGTATGTTGAACCCCCTTGGTAACCGCGTGTGCTTCCATATACTAGACAACAAAACTACTGATGTATTCTGCCATTATGAAAGTATTGGGTTGGAATGAGGCCTCCATCCGTTGCTGGTGATATCACCCATACTTTCTGTCTGTTGTTTTGATCTTGTATTGCTGTTACTTGTATCACCTGGGACGTTTGGTGGCCTCATACCCATACTTTCCGCCGAAGGCTGTCGTACCTTAAGGTCCTTGTCGTGGGAAAGCTACTTATGGTTTTGCGTACTCTGGCGATGTGAGTACCTCGTTATAACCCATGTAGCCTCGTTCATGATGGTTTCGCGTACTCTGGCGATGTGGGTACCTCGTTATGTAGCCCCGTTCATGATTCCCGCTTTCGAAATTGCGGGTATATCTCTGACCAACAACAACGCATTTCCCACTTACCCGTGACGCCTTGTCCGCTGTCGCCGCATCTGGAAGTGAACAGCTTACAGATGCTCCCACTCCGACAGGGTGTGTTGCGCATTTCCTGTTGGCGCCTAAAAGTAGAATCCATGCTTCTTCCTTGTCACGAACGGTATGGGTTTTCCGTTTTCGGACGACATCACTATGTGGCTTGATACGGGATCACTTAGTTAGTCGTTGTTCCTCTCTGGCGAACTTACATACGCTTTGACTGCGGTTTGCTCTAGCATACCGAGAAACACATTGCGCACGTTACCGTGATGGCTATTTATGTCGGCCCACTCGCTAGGTGCGTACGCCTATTTTGGTACGATGCCACCACCTGAGCCACGTGTGACATGAACGTTCACAGTTGACAAAATTACAACACCTGTACGAAAGCAACGTTGAAACGATGCCACGCATCCCAAACGAACCGTTGAGATAACATAACGGACGAACGGAAACGGGAACGTAACTCCGGGCTGGTACCTACCGTAGTAAATACTACCAGACTATACCAAACTCATTTGCAATGGAGCTACGTTCTGTATCCGCTATCCGGAAAAACCAAAATAAACTAAAATAAAAATAAAACGAATAAAAATAAAACAAACCAACACAAAAGGCGCTCTACCCCCCTCATGCACCGGAGCATGAAACTGGCAAGTCAAGATACGTGTTGGGCATCATCTCCCCGGGGGGGAATGGCAAAAGCAATATCATGCGCCTACAAGTCAAAATACCAGGCATGTTCTCCCCGATGATGCATGATGCGCCACCCCACACGGGGGGAACAGTTTTCTTCAACCCGACTAAATATTTGTGGACGGGGATTCAGTTGTGAACTTTGTATTTTCATGCTAGTTCATGATGTTGCCAAGATGAATACCGCGCAGGAACAATATGCATGGAGCCTGGTAGCAAACCACTGTTCGACTGATGAACTATGGCGATGTTATTGTATGCCTGCAGCAACGGTCGCTATTGTGGCGCGTTGCAACTACATAGCTCTCGGTCGAACCGGTGCGGACAATGTTTGCTATAATGGGCCTCTGCACTTGGCACTGGAACTGGGTGTACGTTAATTGTATACGTGAGCGAAATGCTTATTTGCGTGATTCTGGACTATTTAATTAGGCGTCTATGGTCGCGAACATGCCTTGATTGCGCCCATCTAGCCCTGGGTCTGCGAACGAGGATCCCTGATCCGACTAACTGCGGTGAAATGATCGACCTGTGAAATCTAGTCGACCCCTGTTGGATATCTACGCCGCGTCAGGTGGTCCCTTGGTCGGACCTGGCTGTATCCCACCCACTCATCAGTTTGACATGTGGCATAGCATAATAAACTCGCCCCATCTCGTAAACCGTAGCTCTTTTCATAGAAACCAACGAAAGCGATAAAGAGGCCGGTGGTAAACACACTATCTAATCGGCGATAGGCGATCTCATACGTTAGGCCCCGCCTCTAAAGCTATAAATCAAGTATTGTGTCGAACAGACAGTCAGCAGTTTGCTTCAGCAGAACTTGCTTGTATTGTAGGAGCAACCTACTACGTGTACGATTGCTATATCCCGATAAAGAAAGGCAAGTACACCTGGACTAACGCACGCCATGTGGTGGGCGGCCGGTGCGTACTTCAGCGAAAGGTGATGGCGATATCTCGAGGACCAATTGTAAGTAAAAATCGTCTGAAGCACGTTATATGGAGAGCGACATAAAAAGACTGTAACCCGAGCACCCGGCTGTACGCGTACCATTTCTACCTGGCCGAATGTTATACCAAAGCATGTACGGTAGCGACAGATGGAGCGCTGCGTTCGAAACCGTCTTCGTAAATAGCGACAGGTGACAGCATGTTTTTGGACCCTGCTTTATGTGCGCGCGTAACATAGGTGTACGTCGATCGTGCTTGGTGTACTATAGCGACAGGTGACATCTCGGGGTCGAACCCGGCTGTATACTTGTACCTACAGTGAATATCGACAGCTGACATCACGCGTTCAAATCTGGCTTTGTGTGGTCACCTACAGCAGTAGGCGTGTGTACTATAGCGACAGGTGACACCCCCCGGTCGAACCAGGCTTTATATCTGTAGTGAATAGCGGCATATGAAATAACGCGTTCGAACCTGGCTTTATGTGGTAACCTACAGTAGGCATGTGTACGATAGCGACAGGTGACATCCGGCGGTCGAACCCGGCTGTATACTTGTACCAACAGTGAATAGCGGCAGGTGAAATAACGCGTTCGAACCTGGAAATAACGCGTTCGAACCTGGCTTTATGTGGTCACCTACAGTAGGCGTGCACTATAGCGACAGGTGACATCCTACGGTCGAACCCGGTTTACACTTGTACCTACAATGAATAGCGACAGGTGAAATCACGCGTTCGAACCTGGCTTTGCGTGGTCACATACAGCAGGCGTGTGTACTATAGCGACAGGTGACATCTGGCGGTCTAACCCGGCTTTATAATTGTGCCTACAGTGAATAGCGACAGGTGAAATAACGCTTTCGAACCTGGCTGTATGTGGTCACGTACAGTAAGCGTGTGTACTATAGCGACAGGTGACATCCTGCGGTCGAACCCGGCTTTTTACTTGCACGTTCAATGAATACCGACAGGTGAAATCACGCGTTCGAACCTGGCTTTATGTGGTCACCTACAGTAGGCGTGTACTATAGCGACAGGTGACATCCTGCGGTCGAACCCGGCTTTATGCTTGCGCCTACAGTGAAGAGCGACAGGTAAAATAACGCGTTCGAACCTGGCTTTATGTGGTCACGTACAGTAGAGGCATGTGTACTATAGCGACAGGTGACATCTGGCGGTCGAACCCGGCTTCATACTTGCACCTACAGTGAAAAGCGACAGGTGAAATAACGCGTTCGAACCTGGCTTTACGGTGTCACCTACAGTAGGCGTGTACTATAATGACAGTAGGAGTGGGACGATGACGTGGTCAACTGGTGCTCAGTGGTACTGCTCGCACGACCGGGGGTCTCGTCTACTGTACGTAGGCAAGGTGGTCTCTCTTACTGTTTTCTATGACGCTCTACAACGCAACCTATTTACGCTGCGTTTGGGTAACAATCAGATCTTTCTACTGTCAACCGTACGATACCCTCCGTTTTCTATAACATAGGTATCACACATACATATATATGGAAGTGACGCAAATACATATGTGGGCACATACATATATACTTGGAATATACGCGAATATACTCACATCGCAATCAAATATATATGTAACACCACAGCCGAAGTAGGTGTTACCACCAACACTCCCCGACCGCCTCAACAAGTTGCTTCACCACAGCAACTCCGCCCAACCAATAAATATATGTGGTTTGTTCTTAAGGCGAAGGTACGTGATAGTGACTTTCACTTTATTCTATCTGGTTGTGCTGCACGTCTTGTTATGCTGTACTTAACTGTCTATATATAAAAAGGCTCTAATTTATGCAGTTTGTCCTCCCCACGGGAGTATGGCGTGATGCCTGTTTTCGATCATCTGAGCATACGGTAGCGGCATGTTTCCTCCCGGAAAAGAACGCAATAATACCTTCAACACCCCGCCCAATAAAGTACCGAACGCACTATTTCGTGCTGTACGTGCTGTTGTACCTACGCACTATGGCGTGGTGCCTGCTTTCGATGACCTGGCCATCCAAGCGGCAGGCTTCCTTCCGGAAAATAGCAAAATTGTATATTCAACACCCCAAGTTGAACACCCCGCCCAATACATCACGCAACCTCTCTTAATAGTACTGCCTGTACGTACTGCTGTACCTTCATGGCGATATATACGCCCCGGTGGGCTAGAAGGTAACCACGAAGCCTGTAAGCGTCAAGAAAGCGAGTTCGAGCCCCTCCGAGTGCATGCTCTTAGGCACTTTTTCTCACAAAAACATCAGCAGAAAGCGCGAGAGCGTGAGTTAGCAAAATTCGATGAAAGTCGACCAGCGTTGGGAAGGCTGAACCCTCTGCGCGATAAAAATGAAGGCAAGAACCGTAGTGGGGGAGGAGGGAGAGGAGCCTACTTTGTGACCCCAGATCTGAGTTACGACTAGGGAGGGAGAGACGGAAGTGCGAAGATAATAAATGGGATTGGAAAAAAATATATATATATATATATGTTGCTATACTATCAAGTGGTTTGTCTTCAAACGGAGATACGTGCACGTACGTGATGACGACTCTCACTTTCCTATATCTGGTATGATCGTCACTCGCTTCCTCAAGGCATATATCTGAGATCTGTGCTGTACGTACCGTTATACGTACCTAGATGTCCATCTAGTACTATACGTACTGCCGCACCTTCATGGCGATATATATAAGTATATTAATAGCTGTAATTTCAAGAGGTTTGTCTTTCAACGAAGGTACGTGCACGTGATGACGACTCTCACTTTCCTACCGGTATATCGGGTATGTTGTGGTCGTCACTCGCTTCTTCCAGGTATATATCTGAGATCTGTGCTGAACGTACCGTTGTATGTACCTAAATGGCCATATGTAGATGGCTCTAATTTTGTAGTTCGTCTTCCAAACGGAAGTATGGCGTGGTGCTTATATCTGAGATGTTGTGGTCGTCACTCTTATAACGGTTAATTTCTGCCCCATCCATATATCTTCATGGGTTTATACTGAACACGTATTTATTAGTATCGGCACGCTCTTCCCAGGTGCTGATCAAGTCTTCATGTTGAACCCTGCTAGATAAGAGGAAATTCAGTACATCGTGTCGCTGTGTTCTCGTACCCGGTACGTGACGCATCTCACTTGCTTTACCCATTAATTTGCGTTTATTTTGTTTTGGTTTTTCTCTGTTTCACAGTCTGTGACAACAGAATCTGTATCTCTCTAGGACTGGGAGTCAGGACAGGCACTGGGTGTACTGATGTGGTTCAGTAGAAAAAACGGGTTTAATGTGAAGACAACAACAACAACAACAATTATGTTATGGTGTCGTATTCCATAGCCTAGTGGAGTACGTATACGTACATTGTGCCCGGCACCACCACTGCATATTTGTATTCGGTACCTATTAATAAGCATGTACTGACTATTAGTCTCTTTTATAGTGTGCTCACCCGGCTTTATGTTTGCACACAGCCAGTAGGGGTGCAACGATGAGGTGGCCAACCGCTGTATATAATGTTTCCGATATTAAGCGTGCACCGTGGCGACAGGTGAATCATGCGTTCGAACCCGGCTTGCACCTATGCGACAGGTGAACTCATTGGTTCGAACCCGGCTTTAGGTTTGCACCTACAGTAGGGGTGCAACGATGAGGTGGTCACCGGTGCTTAAGGCACAGTACGCGAGACCTGTGGCTCGAAAAACCCGATTATATGCTTACTATGTCTTCCTGACTGTATCCCTGCGATAACGCACATCGTGATGTCGCGACAGACGAACATACATATTAGTGCCCGCCTCAACGAGTTGCTTCACCTCACCAAACCACAAACCAAATATATGTCATGTGGAGTACTGTATGGCGGGTAATAGCTATCATATGCGCGGCTAACAGTTTCTTCTGGAATATATATCCCGTATATCTACCGTGTATCTGTCACCCGCGCATGTGCGTGCGTATGGCAACTACTCGTAAGGGCAAATAAAAAGTGCTTGGGTTTAGTGGCACGCTTTATTCTCTGCTGCGTGTCATACAAGTATTTTGCCCCTTTGACATGACCTTACAGTAGGTTTTACCACTATTAATAAATGATTGTTACACCGCGGTGTACGACACAGTGGAACCACTACTATCTGTGGCAGGTAATGGCTGACTGGGTCTGGTTGGGTTGCTTTTGCCGTAGGGAGAATAGATATCCTACTCCGACCCGACCAAAGGTATCGGTGATTGGTATGGTGCCATCAACTCGTCGCGTGTGATCGAAGTCCTACTGTACGTACGCGTAATCGCTTGCTGGCATCGTATTTCCCTTCCCTAATACCTGTAAAATATGCCTGGTACCTGATATCGCACCCGCACGGGCTACGATTATGATATTCTGGTATGGTATATATCCATTTGTAAATGTGCCCGGTACCTGTTAATGAACGTGCATGCGCGGTTCCGTTCTGCTATACTATGGTGTAACGAACGTGTACGGGCTTATACCCTCTGTGATTGCGTGGTTGCTTCCGACACGTAATCGGTCGGGAAATTCAACTACTGGTTGTGACATACTTTCTGAGCGTCTACTGTCAATACTATTAGATATCTGTATATACGATAAAAAGGAGTGCCTGTCGTATGTGGCATTGCATCGTCTGCTCTGCTTACTGCACTGATCGTAGTATCTCTGTGTCGTAGAATTGTGACCACAGAACTGGTACCTTTTTAGGATGAATAATCGGCACGGACACTGGGTGTGCTGGATGTCGACGGGGAGAAAGGAAGGTTTAATGTGAAGAACACACGCGCAGTGCCACACTGTCGTATAGGGGACACTGTCGTATAGGCGTGCTGGCTTATTGTTTTGAGCTTCTCGCATTAGGTACGTACTCAATATCTCACCCTAAGCGTTAACACTCGCTTCTAGCCCAGCTGTCCTGCTATGCGTCTAAGGTAACTGCTGGCCGGTGGAGTCCTGGTCTCGACCTTAGCTGTATGTATGCTCCAACATTTACTAGCGATGATAAGTGATCCCATAACTGCGGCCGCGTACGTATGTATGTCCCATGATTCGAGTGTGCCGTATTGTACCAATATTAAAATACCCAGTAGTAGATGTAAATGAACATAATAAGACGATCGCTGTGAAATCGAGGACTCCGTCGAAACTCATGTTCGAAATCTGCATGGGATATTTTGGATCGTGCGAACTGAGGGTTTTATGTTGAAATATATACCGTATGGAAGGCACCCGGCCATGACTCCCTCCCTGCCGAGTTGCTCAAGATCGATGACGACGAACCCGTCGTCCTGGAGCGCCTTAATGCCATCCTTGTCGACGTGTGGAACGGAGGAGAGATCCCGCAAGAGTGGAAGGATGCAACCATCAAAGTGCTGTACAAGAAGGGCGACCGGTCCAACTGCAACAACTTCAGGGGGATCTCGCTACTATCGCACGTAGGCAAAGTCCCCGCCAAACTCATCACCAACCGCCTAAGCGCCTTCTGCGAAGCCAACAACATCCTTCCGGAGGAACAGTGCGGCTTCCGACCTGGTCGATCCACAGTATGCATGCTGTTCGTCGTGCGCCGACTCCAGGAACTAGGGCGGAGAAGGAGAATACCGCTCTACATGTGCTTCGTCGACCTACAGAAGGCCTATGACTCGGTGGACCGAGAGCTGCTATGGAAGGTGCTGGCCAGGGCCGGGGTTCCTGCGGAGATGGTCGCCGTCATCCGCCAATTCCACGATGGAATGCGGGCCCGGGTGCGCATGGACGATGGAGAACTGTCGGACTGGTTCTTGGTCACGCAAGGCTTGCGACAAGGGTGTGTGCTGTCCCCACTGCTGTTCAACGTTTTCTTCGCCGCGGCCCTAGAGGTCGTTATCGTACGATTCAGCGAGGACGATGGTATCATGCAGAACCTAGTGTTCCTGAAGGAGGAGACGGGAGCGGGGACGGAGACACCACTCGACCGCGTACGGAGGGCGGTGTGGGGGATGCTGTATGCCGATGACGCCGGCGTTGTATCGAGGTCCGCCGACGGACTGGCGAGGATGATGACCATTATCGTGCAGGTGTTTGGGGAGTTCGGGCTGACGGTGTCGGAGAAGAAGACGGAGACTCTCCTGATGCGCGTAAAGGTATAAGCAGCCAACACCGCCCCCGCCGCCGCTGATAATCGAAGCAGCGGGGCAGAAATACACCCAAACCCACGAGTTCCGGTACCTGGGCGGCCTCGTCAACGAACATGGCGACCTCACCGGGGAGATCAACTTCAGGAGCAGAGCAGCGTCGGCGTGCGTCAGGAGGTATGGCCCGGAGCTCTTCGATAGGCCGGGAGCACCGTTTTGACTCAAGGCCCGCCTGCTTCAAGCGGAGGCGATGGAGGCACTGCTGTACGGTTGCATGACATGGGCCCCACGTCGCGACCACTACCTACTGCTGCGGACGATACACCACCGGCTGCTGCTGCGAGTTATTGGGTACCAGCGCAAGCAAGGCACCTACCGGCAGCTGTCCTACGCCCAGGCCCTGAAGAGGGTCGGGTGCCAGAGCGTGGAAGCCACTGTCCGGCAACGGCGCCTACTGTTCGCGGGGGCCGTGGCAAGGCAGCCAGACGGGCGACTCCCGAAACGACTGATGTTCGGGGAGCTGGTGGGGGGGAAGGACCCGGGCGCGGGGTGCCCGGAGCGGAACTGGCAGACGTGCCTGAAGGACGACTTCAAAGCGTTCGGAGCTACGTACGGCTCTACGGACGACCAGAGACGTGTCTTCGGAATCCCGAATTCAGTTTGGGCGGAAGCAGCGAAGGTGAAGGGAGGAAGGCAGTGGTACAAGGGAGTGCTGCAGGGAGCTGAGAGGTATATGACCTCCTGGCACAAGGAAGAAGAGGAGGCTAGCCGGAAACGAGCGACCGAGCGAGAAAAAGAGCGCAGCAACAACAAAGAGACACCAAGAACCAACGGGACGGGAGGGGTGCGGAAGAAGGGCGAATCGGCGAGGGAAGGAAACAAGCGAGAAATGGCGGACCGAGTGGCGTGATATGTGCCGGATTGACTGTCCTGGACTGTTTGTTTGTTTGTTTGTTTGTTTTGTTATTTTTCCCCCTCCCCCCCACCGCCGCACCATTGCACCACCCCCTCGGGATGACGTGTCAATGTATTGTCTCTGCGGTCTTGTCTGTGTGAGTGTTTGCTTGTACTTTTGACTTGTCTCTTTGTCTTTGTCTTCGTCTTTTTTTTTCCCTTCGTTGCTTTTGACCTTTTGCAGTTACACTGCTCGCAGGCCGGGGGTACATCAGTCACACGGGACCATAGTTCCCTTCCCCCGTATCATGTCTGCGTTTATAATCGGGGTGGAGGACTCGATTTGTTTGCCTGACCGGTGTGAACCCGGCACGGAACACCCCGGCATTATAGGGGCACCAAGATAGAATCAGGGGGCGTGTACCCCCGATTGGTGATGTTGACTTTTCCATTTTTATTTTTACCTTCACATAGCGTGTAGAGGGGAGCGGAGGGCTCCAGACTATCTGTTTTTGACTGGCTTTGATCGCTTTGCGGACCCTTCGGGTTCCACTTTTTTTTCAGTATACCTTTTTTGGGTAAGTTAGCCTGTGACCACGGGAATCGACCGTGTCAAGTGTTGGATTAGTACGGACAGATGGAGGTACTGGATAGAGAGACCGGCACGGTTTTTAATGTGAAGACAACAACAACAACAATACCTGGTGTACGACCCCCATAATGCCCCACCTGTGCGTGTGTGGGGCACACTAGTGTATTGGACAGAGGGAACAATACCAATTGCCCGGTGCAAGGTTGGCTGGGTCTTATGTGGTTTGTGTTACGTAGTAGGCATATCCATTTTTCGATCGACAAACAATATTATTATAATTACCGGCAGTAGTCTATTTAATATATACCTGGTATATATTATATGTGGGACATGCGGTCGTCGTTATATCTGAACCAGGTGCATGTGTAGATCTGAGATATGTACTTATATAACGTATATTTCAAAGCACACCGTACGGTCAGTACCAGGTGATAACCAACCCTTGATTCCGTTTTATATCTGAACCAGGTGCACGTGTAGATCTGAGAAATGTATATAACGTATATTTCAAAGCACACCGTACGGTCATTATATGTACCAGGTGATAACCAACCCTTGATTCCGTTTTAATCGTTGAAAAGGGCTTACTACTGCTGTAGTACCGCCGTAATCCCGTGCATTATAATCTCCCCATAAGCCATGTCGGGCTATTGCCATCGTTAGAGAGCGGCTTATGCATGTTGTGTTCACCGCCTCTGTCTACCGTGGTGTTTGAGTGGAGTGTTTGATCCAGTCTACGACGCAAGCATATTGCCTCCTAGGCTCTGATCCATACATGCATTGTAGGCGACCTATGGGGGTAAACTGTCAGACGATATGAGCGATAAAGGTCTTTATTTTGAAGACGCGTGGGTTCGATCTCACTGTGTACACCTGTACCTTGCTTGCAGTGTTCGGTCTCTCTGCAGCTACGAGACAGTACATTGAGTAGTACCCCGAACCCGCTTCTCCTTAGAAAGCCAACATCTCGGCTTCCCCAAATGCCACCCGAGTACGCGCGATGTACCAGGCGAATGTGGTGGTATGACGTCCGTGCATCGCGCTCAACCCTACATTGTATCAGGGCAACTAAGCCACGCTTGAGCTCGCAGCTTACCTCGTGGTCTTAATACAGTGTTTAATCGCAAAATGTCGGCAAACGGCCATAGGTCATGGGCTCTTACTGATAGTTGTCTTTGTGAACGACCTGAAGACCGGCATCGCTCCTCCGCTTAGCTGGCGCGCTTTCGGGAATGTCAGGTCTTGGATTGGCGCCTCCGCCGACGCGCGGTTAGCTCCTTCGGCCGGTGGAGAGCGCCTTGCAATTAATCTCTGCTTTTATACTACGCATCTTTCACTTCGTAGTAGATTTTCCGAGGCCTTTCTCCAAGCCCACTGAGGGGATGGGGCAGCTTTCTTACATCCACTCTTGTTGTTCCATTATGTTGAACCCCCTTGGTACCCGCGTGTGCTTCCGTATACTAGACAACAAGACTACTGATGTATTTTGCCATTATGAAAGTATTGGGTCGGAATGAGGCCTCCATCCGTTGCTGGTGATATCTACCCCCCCATATCGCTGGTCGCCCCGATGGTCTATTATTAGCCCCCTGCTGCGTCGGCACCGAGTGGGTGTGCGTTTTTCCACGCTTGAGCTGCCGCTGCTGCCGCTTCTTGAGCACTCGCATGATAACTCATTTCCATTTCCGGCTGAACCCCCCTTCTTCTTTCAACTGCCCGACCTTCCACCCAGTGCCAAACCTTTGCTCGTCAACACCACGAGTAGAGCCCCGTACTAGATGGTCTTCTTCCTTCCTGCCTCAAACCTTCCCAACCTCTGTCTCTCCAGCTCAACCAACTGCAACGCCGTGATAGGTACTTGATAAACCTTTCCCGATCCCCTCTTTCAATCATGCCAACGATTCAATACCTCTCCACAAACCCTAGATTTCCTTCGTTCAATCTTCCACATTTATAGTGGTAACCTGGAACGCTTCTAAACGTTCATGTCTGGAGTTCGAATCTCACGTGGGTTGGACTTTTGAGTTTATTTACAAAAATAAAAAAACGGGATCCACTGCTGAGAGCGCTTATTGATAGTAGCGTGGGTAGGCACAATTCGATGCAAGTCGACAAGGGAAGAAAAGGCTGAAGTCTTCTCGCGATAAAAATGCAAGGCAAGAACCGCAGTGCGGGAGGAGGCAGAGGAGCCTACTTTGTGACCCCGGATCTGAGCTACGGCTATTAATATATAGGGAGGAGCGAGAAAGGAAGGGCGAAGATAATAAATGCAATAGATGAAAGCAATAAAAAGAAAAAAAGAAAAGTATCACGAATTATGTAATACGTGAATTGTTGTTGTTGTTGTTGTTGTTATCTTCACTTTAAACTCGTTTCAGTTGCTAATCCCTATAGTCTGATCTAGCAAGATCACGGTCCGTGGTCACAAAAGTGCTAGAGCCATCAGAGAATCCTAAAGAACACGTACACTTAGCAGGGAAAGGATACACAAGTCCGAAGAGGTACACCTAAAATCCCTACAGCATGTTATGCGTGTCCAAAACTGAACTACACGCCCGCAATCTCCATTGGACTACAGCAGCATCGCCCCCCCCCNTGGATTAATGGGAAAGTTCGGAGCTAGAGCAGAACTACGGAATGTCCTACAGGAAAACAAAACTGGGCAGGTGTGGTTCCAGTGTCTCTGTGTCAAGAGTTTTTTTTTTAGGTTTTGTGGGCACTGCAACACAGGTGACTCGAGATTTGGGCCGAGTCAGCTCGACAGCTATGGGAATACTGCATAAGAGAGCTTCTGTGTTCCTGCTGTCTTGAGCCACCACGACGCCTGCCTGTGCCAAATGCGTGTACACCTTTAGAGATCAATCAACAGTACCAAAGTCATCAAGCTGGTCCTCTGTCTTCACGCATTGTACAGCGATTCTACGTTCCTTGACTAGCTCCTGGATGAAGAAGTACCGTAGGGCCACGCGCTTAACTTGCGAACCGTAGGTCCGATTTCCGGCGACGTGCAGAGCCGAGGTGTTGTCGTTATACGGTGGAACGCTGTCGAAGCGCGTGCCGAATTTCAGTTCCTTCATGTTAGAGCAGAACACTGCTTCCTTCCTCGCTAGCGCTGCCGCCACGAGTTCTGCCTCCATTGTGGTTTGCGCTGTCAGCCCCTGCAGCCCCACCTTGAAACTAACCGGGGCGTTCGAAATGAAGACAATGTACGAGGACATCGGCCTACCATTGTCCGGATTGTTACCCCAGTTTGCATCCAAAAATGCAGTCAAATTGAAGCCACCTTGCTTGTACGTGATTGCGAAGTCCAACGTCCCTGCCAGGTACCGATGTAGATGTTTGACTGCCGCCATGTGAGCTTTTGATGGTTTGGAAATCGCTCTCGCCAGTTGGCTGACGGCATATAAGATGTCGCACCGAGTCACCTGCCCAAGGTAAATGACTCTTCCGCCTAAAAGAACGCCGTTTCCCCTCTTTGTTTAGGGTCGTTTTTTATCCGACGAATATTTGGCAAATAACTTGCCCAATTTTCTTTTTTTGGCACCTTTTACTTGCGAAAATAGCGAAAATCTTGCCAAGCTTTGTTTTGGATATTTCCGTATCTCTTCGTTTGCAAGGTTTTGGAAAGTGAAATTTGCTGTTTTACTCGCCCTTTGCGACCACGCACGCCTACGCAAGACCATACACACCACACGCCGGCGCGCTAGACCGAACGGCAGCAATACAGGGAGATGTCGAGGTTAGATGGTGGTGCTGACAGCAGCTGATGGCGGCTGACGGCACTGCTGAAGGGATTGATGGCGCGGGTGACGAACCCCATGCGGGCGTGGCACGGGTGCCGTCTGGAGCTGAAGCTCAAGTCAACCCCAACCAAACAGGCGGCTCGGCTTCCCCAAGACAACGTATACGTGGCTATGGCCGCCGTGGAGGGCTGTCCACCTCTGGGGTCTACGATATTGCTTGGATTCTTCTCCCGACCACCCATTGCTCGACGAGGGTGTCGCCTTGCTGTCCGATCTCTGCTGTACGGGGTTTTGTTAAAGTCTGAGGGCGTTACGTGGTTAAAATAGCACGTTGTTCAGGGGGCGCCGAGGATTTGGATATCATACACCTAACCCGCCCCCCCCCAAGGAGGCCGAAAAAAAAAAATTACCACTTTTTTTTTTTTTTTTTTCCGTGTACGAGTATACCTCGTGTATACTGGTGGTGTATCCGGTGTATCCAGCAGGGTGTATAGGTCAGTATCGGTGTATGTTTTGTGTAACAGCTAGTACCGGAGAGATGCAAACCCTCGCATCAAGTCAAACGACGTACGAGTATCATCACATCTCCGGCAGATAAGTACAGGATATTTACAGGAGCAGTAAGATTGTCTACTCCTACCAGGTGGTTCGTGCAACACGGCGTTCACGTCCCCACACGGAGCCAACATGAAACAACCCGAGCAACGATTCGCAGTGTTCTACCAGGTTATACTGCTGTAGCGCCTGGTAGCGCCGGTCAAAAATAAATATTTCTTCGCGCGTACAGCAGCAGTGCAGTATTAAGGAGGTACTATTAATACTACTACTGCAGTAGTACGTACAAGCGCAAAAATCGGCGCGCTTCGCGCGCCTTACTTTTTCTTATTGGGCTACGCCAAGCGAAGGCTGTAGATGGTGATCCATGTGGAATGACAACCGCTCCTAAAACAAATAGGTTTATTAGATCGGGTTCAACGAACTTGCTGAACCTCCTTGCTCCCATTGGTGCGGAACGCTGGCTTCACGAACTTCAGCCCACAAAGCCAATCAGCTACATACGAGCCAGTGGTATTTGGGTTTCCTAACCGCGAATGGCGAACCGGGGATGGGGCCGTATCGTCCCTGGGTGGCGCTGGCTTTATTTTCGAGCCCCAGTCAATCAGCGATCGGCCGGTCGGGCTGGGGTTTCCACACAGTGCGGGGCGGTTTCGACCTGGGGGGGTCGTTTTTTTCGTCCCCGGGTGGTCGGAGTTGTAGATATACGGAGGCATTTCCAAACCGGGGATGGGGACCAATCCTCCCCGGGTGAGGACTTGTGGAATTATGCCGGGATTTCCGATTCGGGGATGATAGTCTGTCGTCCCCTGGTGGCTCTGGCTTTATTTCGAGCCCCAGCCAATCAGCGATCGGCCGTCGTGGCTGGGGTTTCCACACTGTGCGCGGCGGTGTCGACCCAGGAGATCTCGTTTTACGTCTCCGGGTTGTTGGAGTTGTAGATTTATGGAGGGATTTATGATCCGGGGATGGGTCTTTATCGTCCCCGGGTGGCGCTGGCTATATTTCCATATTTTTGAGCCCCAGCCATCAGCCATTCATCGATCGGCCGGTCGGGCTGGGGTTTCCACGCCGTGCGGGCCGGTTTCGAGCCGGAGGATTGTTTTTCCGCCGGGTGGTCGGACTTGTAGAGTTACGGAGGCATTTTCGAACCGGGGATGGGTACTAATCCTCCCCGAGTGAGGGATTGTTGATTTTTGGCGGGATTTCCGATCCGGGGATGATACTCTGCTGTCTCCGGGTGGCTCTCGGTTTGTATGCGAGCCCGAGCCAATCAGCGATCGGCCGGTGTGGGTGGGGTTTTCACACCATTCCAGGCGGTATCGACCCGGGGGACCTCGTTTTTCGTCTCCGGGCTGTTGGAGTTGTAGACGTATGAAGGGATTTCCGATCCGGGGATGGGTCTCTATCGTCCCCGGGTGGCGCTGGCTTTATTTTCGAACCCCAGCCAATTAGCGATCGGGCGGTCGGGCTGGGGTTTCCACACCGTGCGGGGCATTTTCGACCCGGGGGATCGTTTTTCGTCCCCGGGTGGTCGGAGTTTTAGAGATACCAAGGCATTTTCAAACCGGGGGTGGGGATCAATCGTCCCCGGGTGAGGGGTTGTGGATTTATAGCGGGATTTCCGATCCGGGGATGATACTCTGTCGTCCCCGGGTGGCTCTGGGTTTGAATACGAGCCCCAGCCAATCAGCGATCGGCCGGTGTGGCTGGGGTTTCCACACCATGCCAGGCGGTGTCGACCCGGGGGACCTCGGTTTTCGCCCTCGTGCCGTTGGAGTTGTAAATATATGGAGGGATTTCTGAACTGGGGATGGGACCGTATCGTCCCCGGGTGGCGCTGGCTTTATTTTCGAGCCCCAGCCAATCAGCGATCGGACGGTGGGGCTGGGGTTTCCACACCGTGCGTGGCGGTTTCGAGCCGGGGGAACGTTTTTTTCGTCCCCGGGTGGTTGGAGTTGTAGAGGTACGGAGCGATTTCCGAACCGGAGATGGGGCCCTACCGTCCCCGGGTGCGGCGGGACTGGAGGGTCCCCCCGAGGGGCAACTCCCGCCGCGCACGCCGCGGCCCCTGATTGGCCGGGGGCGGGCTTGGAGCCCCCCTCGACAAATGGGCGCCGGGCTTGGAGGCCCCCTCGACCAATGGGCGCCGGGCTCGGAAAACGCAGGGATGAAATGTAATCCTTATTATATTATATACGCATGTGTTTCCAGATACGTTCGTAGGTATGTAAAAACAAAAACAAAATGTGTTTGAGATGGATCCAAATAGTCTCTAAACTTCTCGA
Organism: Saccharina japonica; assembly: GCA_008828725.1. Classification (NCBI taxonomy): domain Eukaryota; class Phaeophyceae; order Laminariales; family Laminariaceae; genus Saccharina; species Saccharina japonica. The sequence goes on along the minus strand of MEHQ01003815.1, from coordinate 21,281 downwards.
AATGAGCCGTGGATCTTTAATTCCCAAATTGTTTGTATATGTTGTGACAAAGCACAGCAGCAGTATGTATGAACTCAATGACAGGCAACGACACGCAAACATCAGCGCTGACAGCTAGGACACCCTGAACGGCGTGAGGGAGGTATAGGGCAAAAACGAGAAATACGGAGCCACGGTTAGCCGATTTGACCCACGGGCGCCCGAGAGCGATTTGCGAGGAAATGGACATCGTAATCAGAGTAAAAGATATGCGCGAATACACAGCACAACGTAGATACCCTTTACAAACTTGAAGCCCAATACGTACGAGCCGGACGTCGGTCGGTGCCGGCTTGTAAACAGCGTATTAATAGAACCACAGCGTAACGCACGGCTGTGGCAGGCCCGGAGAGGGTATAGATTATTTTCAGCAGTAAAGTACAACAATACAAACCCTGTCAACCTTATGCAAATATCGAGGTACACCATGAGTTATTAATACGTACAGCGTTTGGAAACCTTGGAACTTCTGAAACGTAAAAAGCATAACACGGGGGTGGCTTCCATAAATATATAACTGGTAGCACGTACGAGAATTATATACGTGTATTACATAGTACTAAAACGTGTCATGGAAAGATTATGGGAAATTACTGGGAGTCGAATCGGGACTAAAGGGTGCCAGATACGTGGTACCTGGTATAACTGTTACCGGGTATGATACGTACATTTCCCCCAATGCCAACTAGTCAACTAATCTGCTCACTTGTTGAAAGTAATATAAGGGTTATAATACAAATATCGCATTAATCGTAGCGTTTCATGGCACATGCTATTATAAATAGTATGATACGCGTGAATACGCATCACAATGGACTGCAGTTTGTTTCTAATACCCTTATAGTATGAATGTACAGCAAAGGAGCTTCGTGCCGCCGTGTGCAAGCGGTCCCTCGAGGATGGTCGAGGCTTCAAAGCGGGCAACGGTGGTCGCGCCGTAAGTGTCTTGCCGTGGCGCAAGAGGTATCGGACTGGTGTATTCTTCACATCGTACTATTAATAGTAATAGGCCTCTTCCCAAAATTATACTAGTATGAGGTTACTCCGTACGAGGTCCCTTCCCGCTTCCGCCTATTGTTGCCTGCTGTTTGCTGACACGGTACGGGAAGCGGCAGTTCAATCTCAAATGAATTCGATGTTTTGTGCGTAGGCTATTTACGTAGCTACTATACTACTGCTGTAGTTTATATACATGTACAGGCTGGTTCAAGTATACCGCGGAAAATTCAGTCAGTGGCCAATGTCCACGCCGTTTTTGGGAGATAGACCCTAAATTTTTGTACGAGTACACGTGTTTTATGCGCCCTACCTGAGCCGTTTACGAATGTTTTCTCTGATTTTGTTTTCGTCCGATATTTTTTGTTTTGTAATTTTTCGGGAAATTTAAGTCTTACGAGATTAAAAACTTCTGGCGAAAAAAAAAAAAAAAACCTATTCGTAAAAAGCTCAGGTAGGGTCATAAAACACGTGTACCAAATTTCAGGGTCTATCTCCCAAAAACGGCGTGGATATTCGGACTTTCGTGCGGTAAAAGTGCAAAAATAGGCGTCGCCTCGTAATTACTTAGTTTCAGTATATAATCGATTTTGGGCGTTAAATATTACTTAATATGATCATACGCAGTCAGATCTTCGAATATTTGAGTGAAACTATGTACAAACATGCCTTGGACCACCTGGAAGCGGCTTGTTCAGAAAACCAAAATTGGGGAAAAACATGTTTTCCTACGGAAACGCCTGACTGTTGTTGACCACTTTGAAGGCCTGTGATTGGTCGGGCCACATTTTCGGCGGTAGCTCCAGTTCTAGGTCCTAGAACAAAAAACTGGCGATGTCACCCTCTTCCACTGTTTATCGCGGTCAGTATGATACCACATATGTGACATAGGAGTTGCTATTGCATGCGGCATTCGTGACTGACGAAATTTTGGGCGATATGCCTGAACCAGCTCGTACGTACCTGGTACACCTGGTATAGTACAAAAATACCGAAGTATTCGTCGTAAGTATGAGTGTGATCACGAAAGCAAGGAAAGCATGCGTCATCTATGAATACTCGTATACAGGGATGGATACCGATACCGAACCGAACCGAAAATACCGGAATTCCGGTATCGGTATGCGATACCGAAACTCGTAAAAAAACGGGTTCGGTATCGGTATTATACCGATACCGAAATACCGGAAATACCGGAATCCGTATTTGTCCTCCCTCTTTCAGAATGCCCCCGTACGGCATATAACAACACCTACCGTCTAAAAACGAACCACAACGTACCACAACTCACGATGTATCGGGCATTTTACCAATACCGAATTACCGATACCGGAGTACGGTATTATTGTTTCGGTATTTGTCACCCCCGTTGTAAGAAAGCCTAAATATGTCATTATAATGAGGAGATATTTGATGCTGAGAAGGGCGAAGCCCTTCGAAGCATCAATAGATGCTCTTCATAATGGTTGGGTATGTGCCCGTGGGGGTGTACCCCCCTGGTCGCGAACGGACACAAACGGACAAAAAACAGTTCTGAAAGCTGCCGCAGCGTGGCTTTATTTAAAGAACAAACATCTACCGCCTGCAGCCTACATGCACAGCCAGGGCATTGATTAGGTGTTGCGCTGTTGCGCTGGCGCAACATTTGAGTAAAACAGCCGGTTTGCGCAACAGTCGCCGCGAGGCTGGTTGCGCGCAGGGCAACGCGCGATTTTGGGCGCACAACATTTTTCGCCGCAGGCGTAATTTTTTGTTGCGCGTTTATTTCTCGCCGGAGGCTATTTTTTTGGGGATCTTTTTTTCTCAATCGCCGGAGGCGTTCTTCTTTTTAATAATTCGCCGTAGGCGTTTGTTTTATTCAAACACCTTTTGTCCTATTGGCCGTAATCGAACATCTTTTAGGCCCCTTGTCCTATTCGCCATAGCCGAAAACAAAAATTTGGCACTTTTTTTCTATTCGCTGTCGCCGAAAATGAATTAAAAGTATTTATACTAGGTTTTGAGGCCTATATTCGCGCATATATAGCAATTTGTTCGCCTCCGGCAGCCCTCCGGGAGCCCTCCCGGGGGGGCCTCCGGGCGCCCCTGCGGGGGGCTTGCGCGCCTGCGGCGCGCAACAGTCGCCGCGACGCTGGTTGCGCGCAGCGCAACAACACTAGATTTTGAGCGCGTAACATTTTTCGCCGCAGCGCGTAATTTTAAGTTGATCGTTTATTTCTAAATCGCCCTTGGGAGACTATTTTTTTCCAAGTATTTTTTTTCAAATAATTCGCCGTACGTAAACTTTTTTTTTTTAAAGCACCTTTTGCCCAATTGGCCGTAATTGAACATATGTTAGACCCCTTGCCCTATTTGCCATAGTCGAAGACAAAAAGTAGGCATCTATGCTATTCGCCGTAGGCCTTTTTTGTTGTTTTTTAGGCACTTTTTTCCATTCGCCAAAAATAAATTAGAAGGCTTTCTACATGGTTTCGAGGCGTATATTCGCGCAAATATTCCTTTTTGTTTGCCTCCGGCGGTCCTCCGGGGTCCCCTGTGGGGGGCTTGCGCACCGGCGCGCAACAGACGCCGAACTACTAATGAATGCCCTGCATAGAAGACTGCTTCTGCCCTCTGTATAATCTGCTCATCATGTCTGATGATAATCTGCTTATTATATGTCTGGTGTTTTTATATCGTCCTTCTGTTGGTTCACCAGCTGGACAGATCAACAAACTGATCAAACCAGCGAATAGCAGCCTTGTTCCCTCGGGACTCTGTCTGCGCCCTGAATGCATGTTCGTACATATTTGTCTCGTGTATATTTTCTTATATTATTTGCCGTCGTACATACTCATTATTTATATATTTGTTTTTTCTTCCTGGTAGTATTTGGTTTGAAGATACTCGTACATATACGAGTATATGTGTTACGGGATGGCGTCCCGCAGCTATTGCTAGCACCGTTGCCTTGAGTAAGGGTATAATGGTACTCAGCTGATTAATGGTACCACTACTACTGCTAACTGCGGTGCATGGTGCATGGATTATTTTGTGGCAGGTAGTTATTTGTAGTTTCCCGTCGAGTCGTTTCTTGGCGTGTTTTGTGACCACGGGCTAGCCATCAGCAAAACGAGTTATTGTTGACTGTTGTTGGTCATCATAATGACCTCTAATCATCAGCCATCAACGAAGGCAGTTTCACCCCTTTTTCGTCCGACTTTCGAGACTTTTGCAGGGCCCATGGTGGTATTGTTCATATGCCCCACATCGTGCCTGTGATCAGTATATACCTAATCTTGCACCATACTCGGTACCACGTATAATACGTCCAGTCAAACCCAGCGCGATTGTACCAAGAAATACCGAAACTCTCTTTGTGGGATACCGAAAAATACCGGGAAAATACCGAAACTCGTTTTCCTGAAATACCGAAAAATACCGAAAAAATACCGAAACGATTTATGAGTTTCGGTATTTTGAAAAAACATCGAACGTTTTTTTTCGGGTTCGGTATCCATCCCTGCCTATATACAGAAGGACGTACTTGGTACACACACTATCGTTCAGTTTGGAGGACACACACATGAGCCATCAGTCTGTTGCTCACGTGTCGGTCGTCTTGATAACATAGTCAACATAATAAATGAATCGGTACCACGGACACAGAAGGAACATATCACAATATATATATCAAGAACCAAATAACAGAATATGGCTCAGCCAACCCATGTACACTGAAACCTGGTGTATTATACAAATATATCGAGAAGTATAACCCCACTTTTATGGCATTCCAGTAGAACAATATCTGAACCAAAAACAACACACTAGCTCGAAACTCCCCGGAAATAACCCGCATAGAAGCATACATTATTATATTAATAATACAAAACGAGTTTGAACATACCCAAAAATCCAAACATAACCCCCCCAAAAAAATCAATTCACCCCGCCGCCGTACGTCTCAATTTCATGACGCACGCAAAGGACATAACAGCTCATGCTGCCCGGCCTTCTTCGAGGTGAAACCTTCCTCTTGGAGGGAAGGAGGAAAACAAGGGGTGGGATCACCGCTGTGAGCAGCGCACTTTTGTCATTCCGTTTGAGCTCGTCTCATATCACCTCCTTTTAGCGCTTGCGGCACCAGGTCTTGGTCCAGACCTTTGTGATTTACGTACTGCCCGATAGAGCTTTAGGTGGAAAGACAAGGAGCTGTAGCTTCAAGTGCACTGCTCGAACGCCTGTGACTGCAAAAACCTAAGACCACCTCTTCTGGCTCTCCTCTGCATACTTTCAGGTGAAAAACCGCGTGCGTGCGTAAAAATGTCTATAGATTGCCCACATGCACCATCAATGAGGAATGATGGGTACGTAAAACAGCAATCCTCTACGTATGCCGACACGACCTGATCAACGGGACTGGGATGGACCGTGGATCGACATGGGTCTGCGGCTACAAAAAACAGGGAGTTACTGGGTTTGGTAACCTATGTATGGATCAACATTATCACATGACAACACCAAAAAGACCTGTCTGTGTAAAGTATACCTGTTACGTACACCATCTCCGCCCTGACTTTTTCACCCCCATGATGAAATACGATACATTCTCAACATACTACTAATATTAAATACAATGTATCCCCCACCATCTGATTCTACCCTACGTACTAACCACCTCTCCCCCCCCCCTGCCACACACCACTAACCTAAAACCATACTGCAAAATATAATAACTGCTATATAATTAAAATCGTCTGATTGACCACTATTTACTTAGTTACAAACATTTCACCCCCAAAAAACCCTGAAAATTCATACTAATTTTAACATACGTCCTGTCAACATGGTTGATTGGTTCACACCCCTGTCTCTATGTGTCTCCCCCCCCGAGGCAGTTACATAGTAAAACCCATTGCTGTCTCCGGAAGTGGCCACACCAGAAATTAAATTAACTCATTGAAGCTGTCGTCCATATGCAAGTCCGCCTCAGAGGCGGTTCTTAGCAGGATGCAGCTCACCTTCCATGCGACTCGCCCAATACCTCACGGCGTTTCGCGCTTGGTGCAAGCAATGTCTGCCTGGTTGGTGAAAACCCAACGCGCTCCGTCCCGGCATTGTAGGGATGCGAGGGTCTATGGTCATATCGACTACGGCCGCATACAGAGATCCCCCCTCGGTTGAACCCAAGGCCTGGCATGAGGGTCAGGGCTATGTCAACGCTCGCCCCATATGAGCCCCCCTCCCTTTAACAGTTATAAGGGATAAAAACTTTTTTTAACCCCTACCTACTAATTGCCATAAAGATACCTTTAGGAAAAATAAATAATGCACACTATTAAAAACCCAAATCACTAATTAATTAAAACCATCCAGGTGCGTTTAAGTTTTACTCCACAACCTGTCCTCACACACCTCTTCTGCAAAATATAATACTGCTATTATAATAAAATCGTCTGATTAACCACTATTTACTTGTTACAAACAAATTCCCCCCAAAAAAACCCCTGAAAATTCATACTAGATTTTAACATACCTCCTGTCAACATGGTTGATTGGTTCATACCCTTGTATGTATGTGTCTCCCCCCCCCACTTTAACAGTTATAAAGGATAAACGTTGTTGTTGGTGTTCTTACTAATTGCCACTAAAGATACCTTATAGGTACAAATAAATAATGCACACTACAAAAACCCAAATCACTAATTAATAAAAAATTAATCCAGGTGCTTTTAAGTTTTACTCCATAACCTGTCCTCACACACCTCTTATTATATGCCATACATGGCTACAAATAGTAGAACCACTCTATCACGTAAACTTGTCGGAACACTATAGTATACCTGGTACGTTTATTTCAGACTGTTTAATTTTAATTTTAATTTAATTTTAATGATTCCTTCCCCCACAAATAGACACACACTCCCTGAATTCTACAGCCTCAGATGGTGTCCCCCTCATACGGGATGTACATCCTACATGAGGACATTAAAATCCGTAAGAACGCGCGATCGAAGTATTACACTCAGCTAGCAAAGATGAGCTTCGACGAAATCCTCGAGCTCACAGCTGTTGTTTTTTTAATTTTTTAATATCACCATTTAGCGGAGATCAGACAGTCGATACGGCCGTCTTGATTACATAGTCATCATAAATGAATCGGTACCACGGGGACACAGAAGGAACATATCAGCTGGAACATATCACCATTTAGCGGAGATCAGACCGTCGATAATCAATATTGACTGTCTGATCACCGCTAAATGGTGATATGTTCCTTCTGTGTCCGTGGTACCGATTCAGTTATGATGACTATGTTATAAGACGATTTCACTTGAACAACAGACTGATGGTTCATGTGTGTGTCCTCCAAACTCAACGATAGTGTGTGTACCAAGTACGGCCTTCTGTATATACGAGTATTCATATATGACGCATGCTTTCCTTGCTTTCGTGATCAAACTCATGCTTACGACGATTACTTCTGTATGGTACGTACATGTGAAAAAACTACAGTAGTATAGTAGCTACGTTAATAGCCTACGCACAAAACATCGAGTTCATTTGAGATTGAATTGTCGCTTCCCGTACCGTGTCAGCAAGCAGCAGGAAACAATAGCGGGAAGCGAGAAGGGGCCTCTTACGGAGTCGCCTCATACAAGTAAAATTTTGAGAAGAGGCCTATTACTATTAATAGTACGATGTGAATAATACACCAGTCCAATAGCTCTTGCGCCACGGCGAGACACTTACGGCGCCACCACCGTTGCCCGCTTCGAAGCCTCGACATCTCCTCTCGGGACTCTCTTTACAAACTACAACAGCTGGCTACCATGGTGAGACCGCTCCGGATTTCAAAAAAACGGCGTGGCCATTCGGACTTGTGTGCGGTAAAAGTGCAAAAATAGGCGTCGCCTCGTAATTACTTAGTTTCAGTATGGAATCGATATTTTGAGCGTTAAATATGACTTAATATCATCATACCCAGTCAAATCTTCGAATAGTTGCGTGAAACTTTGTACAGACATGCCTTGGACCACCTGGAAGCGGCTCGTTCAGAAAAACAAAATTGGGGGGGAACATTGTTTCCTACGGAAACGCCTGACTATTGTTGACCACTTTGAAGGCCTGTGATTGGTCGGGCCACATTATCGGCGGTAGTAATCGATCACCTCGTGCAAGGGGTTGTCGCGGTTACGAGTTAGGTGCAGTTGGAGAACACTCCGGAAGTTGCCATGAGGCGAGAAAGAAGATGTTGTCCAGGTGTGTATTAGAAACCACCGTGAAGGAGAACCGACCGAAGTCAAGTGAAGTCAAGGGGAGAATGGTACTCCATCCCTTTGGCCCAGTATCCAGATGCTATTTACACCTAAACCTATCCGGGAATATAAAAATCCTGCCGCCTATTCCAGTTACACAAATCACACGTACGTATTCGCACGATCAGACACATCACACACGGGTGCGACTTATGACGAACATTTATGACCAACAGCCTCCCAAGTCGCAGCACACTGTCATGATATAACAGCCTCCCAAGTAGGTCCACAATCATCCAACACATAAATCCTCTGGTCGTGTCACTACAAGTAGCACTGCTGTGGTGCTATAGTACATCAAACACAGAAATTCCAAAAACCCACTATATGACCAAGCAACTGCCTCCCTGCTGTGAACACCAAGCTAATCCAAAATCCAAAATCTCAACCAGATTCGTACCGACAAACGAAAAATCCAAAATTTGTATCGAAAAACTCAAACTCAAATAGGAAAAACCCAAAATCAATGTCGAAAAACCCATGCTGGAATCCGAAAAACCCAAAATCAGTGTTGAAAAACCCAGAGTCAAATCCGAAAAACCCAAAATCAGGGCCGACAAACCCAAACTCAAATCCAAAAATATTCAAAACCAGTGTCGAAAAACCCAAACTCAAATCCGCGAAAATATATATTGGCCGTACTCCAACCTCTTTCCGGTAATCAACACACAGCCTTCCCGATGTGACGGTCTCAACTGCATGAAACAGGAAAAATAGGATAGTGGCCTTATTCCAACGTCTTTTCAGTAATCAACACGCAGCCTTCCCGAAGGGACGGTCTCAACTGCATGAAATTGGAAGTATCACTAAACCGCCCAGATTTTAGTATCAATCTCGACATAATCTCAAAGTAAAACAACACAGTCCAAAATACCAAAAAGGCGATTAAAATATTGGTCATCAAGACCTCAGCTTTCTACCCTCTCAAGTATTATCATACTCCCCGAAATCCTCTGCCGCGGGGGGGGGGGTATGCACAGGAAACAACAACAGTTCTCCAGCGCGTATCCAAAAGATCAATAAAACAATACAGTTCAAAATACCGAAAGGGCGATAAAGATATTGATGATCAAGACCTCAGCTTTCTACCCTATCAAATATCATCATACTCCGCGAATTATCATACCCATGCATCAAATTACCATATATATGGTATTTCCAAACCGCAACCAAACAAATACAATGTTCCTGTACTGGCCTGGTCTCGAAAACCCGTTCAACAATCAGCTTGAATGCAGGTGAGCATGTCGGCACAGCAGTAATAATTCGTCCTGAAATACAGTCGAACATATATACAAAAATATTACACCTCCGTCACCAAATCCTCCGACTATTCAACAGCGAACCGCACGTGGTACAACTTAACGATTATGCGTCTTTCACATAAACTTCAAACAGCAATAATATATAATCTATAAGGACGCTCACGGAGCCCACGTACTGCAAAACCTTGTACTATCTAGCTTCTCCTTACGTGAGGGTACTCTATGCAGTGTTAATATTATTGAACACTTAACCAAAGCTTGCATATTAAGGGAGGAGGCGGGGGGCTTACGTACAAAACAAAATCGTCCATTGTCCAGCGCATATAAAAAACACAATCAAAACCCAAGCAAAAAATAGTCAGCCTAATGTTTCCGGGGGGGGGAGGGGGGGGTACTCATTTGTTGCTTGCCTTAGTCATTTGACCATTGACCACGCATCCCTTTCGAGACGAAACACCGTTCCTACTCTTCATATTGAATAGAGACACCTCCAACACTTGGGCGCTCATTACGTTGTTTCCATAGATTACAAATAAACTTTTCGCTACTCTTATCCCCTTACTGTTTCGACGCCTGTGGCCACCATCTATCTCCTAAGATTGCGATCGTGTTCTCGCTACTATTGAGTGTGCCAAACTGCTCCATGTCACACTCGTCTATTTTTCTCATCTCCTCCTCTAACACATATCTTTCCTCCTTGTACCTTTCACATTCTCCCACTATGTGAATTCTACTCTCCATATCCTTGCCACATTGGCACATCTGTGCATCTACTTCCTCCTCCCCCCGTCTACTGGTATACCTCCTTCTTCTTTCTGGCAGGTCCAGGTCCCCTACACGAAATAGCAGTTTCAGCTTTTTCGCGAAGTCAATTGGGCCGTGCAGATACCTTTTCATTCTTATTCCTTCTCTCAACCCCCCTGTATAGCTCTAAGTGTTCTTCCCCTTCCACTTTATTTCCTAGCGCTAGCCTTTCCCTTCTTTCTATGCTTTCTTCTACTTCTGTCTTGTATCCGCTGGATTTCTCTATGGCCAGCATCTCTTTTTGGTTTCCTATATCCTTCCATAATTTCTCGACTACGCTATCCCACCTTATTCCAGCTTGCCCTTTGGTTACTTTCTCCCATACAGTTTTATCAGCTATGGCTGTCAACCTCTTATTTGGCATGTTCTTTACTTTATATTGTCATTTCAACTTACGCACGTCTCTATTTGTCTTAAGTGGGTACATTCCCAGTTCTGCTCTAAATACTGCATTACTCGTCGTACTTGAGCATCCTAGTACTTTTATCGCTGCTGTCATCTGTACTGTTTCCAGCTGTTTTACGAGCTTCGCATTCCCTTCCCATACTTCTCCTGCATATTCTGGCTTTGGTACAATCACATTCATCAGTATACATCTCTTAATTGTAGTGTCAAGGTGCGAGTCTGTTAGGACTGCTTCCATCTTGCTTACGTGTGCCTTACCCTTGTCTATTCCTTTTTTTTATTATGTGTGCATCCCAAGAGCAATATTTTGAGATCTCTACGCCAAGTTACGTATACTGGTCTACGATCAGTAATTCATCTTCTCCCCACTTCCACTTACAAGTTACCGGACTCTCCGTATCTTCATAACATACAACTACTGCGCACTTTTTTACGTTCGCCGTCACTCTACACTTCCTGGTGTGCTCTAGTGCCTTCTCTATTTGTTTCTGCAGTCCTTCGGATGTTTCTGATATGCACACGAAATCGTCCGCAAACATCAATCCCGACACCGTATCTTCCCCCACCGTGACCCCCTGCGATGCTGCTTCTACTGCTACTATCATGTCATTCATATATACCTTGAATAGGTTAGGTGATAGCGTACATCCCTGTGCAACTTCTTGTAGGATATCAACGTACTTCGATATCTCCCCGTCCAACATCACAGCACTTCTCGCACATTCCGTCATCTTCTTCATCATTCTCCACATCTTTCCTCTAACCCCTATTTCCCACGACTTTTTCCACAGCCCATTTCTCCATACTGTATCGTAGGCCTTCTGTACGCCTAAAAAGAAACAGTACGTTGTTAGCCCCGCGTCTTTCCTGCCTTGGATTATGTTACCTAATGTGTACACATGGTCGACGCAGCTACGGTTTGGCCTAAATCCTGCTTGCACTTCGCTAATTTGGTCTTCCTTCTCCATCATTGTTCCCATTATATCGTTCAAAATCTTACAGAACGTTTTACCTACAGTGCTTAGTAGCGTAATCCCCCTATAGTTACCCGGGTCAGCCTTGTCTCCTTTCTTCAACAAGTTTGATACTACTCCTTCTCTCCATCTCTTAGGTGCGTACTCGTTCTTCCATATCCAGTTATACAACTTAGCCATCATGGTAAGCATTCCTTCTCCCCCGTACTGCATTAATTCATTAACTATTTGGTCTGCCCCTGCTGCCTTTCCATTCTTAATTTTGGCTACACACTTATTTACCTCTTCTCTTGTGACATCCCCCTGTAACCCTTCTGAGCCACTGTCTTCCTATTCTGATGCATCTACGTTCGCCTCTGCCCACGCGTTGATATCCTTCTCGAATTCTTCGTCGAACGTTTCGTTGGTTGTGGGCGTTTCTAGCTTGCGGTAATGCTCTACAAGCACTTCCCTTTTCCCCTTCGAACTACTAACCATTTTACCGTTCTGTGCTCTTACTGTAACTATCCCCGTATCTGCCTCTCCTGCTTGTTTGCCTAGTATCCCTTTTATCCCTATACCCACATCTGCTTCATCCCGCCATCAAAGTCAGCATTCGTTTCATTAACTACGTCTTTCCATACCCCTTTCTTCTTCTTCTCAACCACCGTTTTTACTTCCTTTCTAGCAATACCATACTCCTCCCATCCTGACGTAGTTTTGCTCGATGTGAATCTTGCGTGTGCCTTTCTCCTTACTTTTATAGTCTCTTTTACTTCTTCATCCCACCATTTTGCTGCTCTATTGCATATTATCAACTTCTTCCCTATTATTTTACTTGCTGTGGTCTTGACCAATTTCTCCCATCCTTCTATTATCCTCGCTCCTGCACTATCTCTGTCAATATTGTTATTTGTCGTACCTATGCTTTCCAGCAGATCGGAAAAAAACTCTGCATTTTTAGTCATCTCTGCTTGGAATTCTTCCCGTTTTTCCTTCACTTCTAGCTTATCTATTCGCCATCTGTACAATTTCATACCGCGCCTATTTTTGATAACTCTCGCCTGCTGGCTGTCTGTCCGTATTAGGCAGTTATCCGTTGTTCCTACGTCCGCCGCGCATACATGCACTTCCGTTTCCTTACTACTTCCGTTGTATACCACTATAAAGTCAAGAACGGAGCTTTGTGCCTTTTGTATGCACTGTCTAGTCCATTCTGGCTCTAGCCTTTTTACTCTACCGTTCAGAGTCTTCATCTCATTGTTTTTAAGGAACTTCAGCATCTCTTCCCCGTTCTTATTATTTGTTACTTCCCCATACTGTCCAATTTTCTCGTTCGGGTTGCTTACCTTCCCAATTCTTGAGTTAAAATCTCCGACTAGTACTACTTCTCTTTGTCTTTTATATTTTTGTACATCTACTGCTATTTCTCCGAACTTCTTCTGTATGTATTTTACCGTACTCTTCGACTTTGGGGGCATATAGACGTTTCCTGGTATATAATATTTCGCTCCCCTCTCCCCTGGTATCTTTATCAAGATGCTTTCATCGAATTTCGTGTCTTTGATCACTTCTATTATGTCACACAGGTATTCTTTGACTAAGAATATTTCTCCCCCCGCCCCCCTATTATTCTTGTTCTGTCCCTTTCTCTTTTTCCCTATCCATGCGTACTTTCCAATTGTGCATCCTATTTTCCCCCCCTCTTTTTCCCCCGACTCTTGAATTCCCGCTATGTCTAGGTCGCGCTCACTTACATGTCCGGCTATTTCAATCATCTTGCGCTCTTCCGTGGCTTATCCACATACGTTCCATGATCCTATTTTCAGCTTATTCTTCGTTTCACTGTTCGCTCGACTCTTGTCTTTCGTTTTTTTTTCCTTCGTTGCTACTTTTGTGTTCTCTTCTTTGAGATTCTCTGTTTCTGTTTCTGGTTTTGTCTTCTTGCTCTACGCCACTGTGTTTCTCTCCCATTCCCTTTGGGCCACTTACTGTTTCCTGCCTCCCCTTACCTTCGTTCACCCTAGGACTACGTCTTAAATTCGCTATCCCATTAGCTATACATACCCTCCACCCTAGTCTTCTAGCCCATGCCGACCCTTTTTCTGTCTCTAACCTCTGCCACTCCATGCTCGGTTTCGGTTTAAGCGTGACACGAAAATGCTCTCCCTCCCTTTCTACTTGTCCTAATGCAAAGCAGTATAGTCCTACTTCGTCGCACTTCCTCTTGAACTCTATTCTCGTCATGTCGCTAGGAACTCCGAATACCAGCACTACTAGTACTTTACCCTTCCAATCTTTCTTACTCCACCCACCCTGCCTCACCGTCTTTCTCCGAATCTCTTTCGAGACTATCTCCAGCTTGTTTTCGTTCATATTGGTAGTGGGAAATGTTCAAGTTACTGGGACTTCCCAATCCTAATACTCGTTGAGGGTCTGGTGTCTTTCAGTTATTTTGCCGGCGCACCACGCTAAATAGTGTCTCCAACACGAGCTCGTAGCCTGGAGCCAAGTTCAACGCCCTTAACACAAGTACCCCCACGTTTTTGTCTGGCGATCTGCATGTTAACCATCCTGGCGTCCCACGACCGTATCTTCTATCTTCTTGCCCCGCTGCTGTACTGGTCACTTTCCTCCAGGGAGGTCATTTTTACCGTGCAAGGTTCAAGGAAGGCTTGCATAACACAAAGTCTTACTCACCAGTCGGGATGCCCCGTACGTCGCTTCCTCCATCGTATGTACGTTTCACCGTGGGTAGCTACCCCACTAATGCTCCCGAGTAGACCTTCGCTGCCGAAAGCTTGGCCAACAATACCCCTACACTTTATACCGGCTTCTATCCTTCAAAATAGCAAGATATCAACGTACCGCTTGGTGCGCCGTCTCTTTGGTCGTGTGGTCGGTCATTGGCAAGGCGTTTGTTTCATGAGTTCAATTGGCCTGACTTAATGTCATGCATCATCCACCCCTCCCCTTCATTTGGCGCATGGTATGTGCACCAAGTTTGAGGGGTTTATGACGATGTCGGACCAGACTTCCACCGCCCAATGGAAATCGGTAAATTTTTCCGGATATCTCACCACGAGACCCCAACCTTCATGTGAATTGAACATATCGGGGTGACCTTGCTGTATCTATGTGTGTGCATGTAAGGTGGTCCTCCTTCATGCTAGATTTTTTGTGTATGTTTCAACGTTTTGCTGTGTATTACCTGGTACGATATGGGAGAAGATATACACTAAGTGTGTGGTTTAGGTTTTGGTATGTGGCAAAAAAAAACTGGTTAGTTTAGTATTTTCATGTCTATGTCCGGTTTGTGTTTTGATACGAGGAAAACAAAAAGCTGGTTAGTTGAGTAGTTTCATGTCTATATCCGGTTTGTGTTTTGATATGGAAAAAAAACTGGTTAGTTTAGTATTTTCATGTTCATGTCCGGTTTGTGTTTGGTACGAGGAAAACAAAAAGCTGGTTAGTTTAGTTATTTCATGTCTATATCCGGTTGGTGTTTTAAACTGATTAGTTTAGTAATTTCATGTCTATGTCCGGTTTGTGTTTTGATATGAGGGAAAAAAACTGGTTAGCTCAGTAGTTTCATGTCTAAAGTCTGGTGGCTTGTTTTACAGCGTCGTTGCCACTCGACGCCAACCCATAGTTGTCTAGCAGAAGGGGGGGGGGGGGAGCGTTCAAAACTTCGAACGTTCTACGGCGTGTACCAAACATATATAACCCCACACAAAAACATAGTCAGAACGATTCTTCCGGCGGCGGCGAAGGAGGGTCGTGTAGAAGTTCTACTACTGAATGCATCCATAGTCCCTACTCGTTCGCGCCATCAAACTGTAGTAGGCACTTGTGTATGCGTAATAACCGAAACGATAGGCATTTGTCAGTATACCCCTCCTCTGGTCGGCATAGATACGAGATTGACTACTAATAGATGTACGTACGAATCACAGCAGCGGGTAGCTCAGCACACGTACGTTCATCGAAATTCAGACCGTGCATACTGCATACCGTCTTGTATACCATACCATGTATCATATACGAGTATGTATACGTGTAGCAAGACATGCAGCAAAACAAAACAAAAACCCAAACGTTTTCAACGAGAAAAATCAGAGTCTACTCCTTTTCTGCGTGTTGTCAGTTTACGATGTACCAGCAGAACCTATACAACATCACGCTCCTGCTTCTTGTGCGACACTATGCAACACAGTAGTGTTATTTCCTACTCACAGCGATCAACTGCGGCCTAGTACCAGAGGAATACTATTAATAATTGTATACTGCGCCACGTAAAACAAAAAAACAAAACAACAACTTCCACGCAGGGGGCGGCGAGGGGAGGGGGAGGTTGACAGCATCCATTTACCTTACAGGTGAGGACAAAAACTAACTGCACCCGACGATAGTACTCGTACCATACCAGAATATCATGCGTCCATCATCAAAACATTTTTGTGTTCACGTAGGCGATCACCTTGATCACCAACCCCAAAACCCACGTAACAAATGATCATACTCATCACTGTAAACCCTATCAGGATTCGAAGACAAAATAAGAGACAAGTAACTGCAATCTTCAACCGATTTCTGCTTTGTTGTTTAATATTGGTGAATACTGCTGTACCACTAACAAACCGCACATCATATATCCACAATCATCGGTCGTTTCCAGCGCAGATCATAACAATCTCAGGGAAAGGAAGGGTGTGAGGTGATATTGGGTTTATGGGGTATTTCGAAGCGTTACATAGTAGGGACTAGGGGATGAGTCAGTCTCCCAGTAAGCAGGTAGCAGGCTATCCTGCTGAGAGACCGACTGCTAGCCACTGCGGTAAGAGTAACTAACGTACAGAGCGTGATAAGACTGCTGTTAGACTAACAATACTGAGGTAGAGCTAGCCAGTACAGTTGACGAGTATATGATTGGACAGAGAGTTGAGTAGTCAGAGACTACTCGAGTACGAGTACGAGTAAGAAGGACGTTCCTTGCTGTGTTCGCTGTGCTTGAGACGTAGACCTGTAAGTTGACGATCTACAACTGCTAGGAGAATGCGGGTAGTTTAACGTAGGAGAACGCGTGCGTGCACGACTCTTGCAGAGTATCTGATAGATCTACTGTAGGAGCGGACGTAGAATTATAGTGACGAGAAGAGTAGGCTGTCACAGCCCCTCTTTCAGTCTGGGAATTTGCTTCCATCCTGCTGTGGCGATAATAAAAGACCAATTTCTTCTCCTTCCTTTCTCCTTGACCTGAACTACTGTCTCTGCCATTCCGAACCAACTAAACTCTGAGGGCATCCCCTTCGGTCTGAGATAACGAGAGACTACCAAAGTCTCTTTCCATCACAGCGGCGTCGACGGCTTTAGGACAAGGCTGAGCTTACGTTCGATTGGAGTAAAGAGGACACGAGAGATGCCGTCTACCACGTCCAGCAAGATCTCGAAAGGAAGCAAGGCTTCCACGACTCCCACCAGGCGCTCCACACGGACCCAAGGCATGGTGGTGTCACCGGCGAGAAGCGCTAGTGGGGACAATGTCCCCGCCACAGCAGCTGCCAAAGCGGGGAAGGACGTTGTCGCAGCCCCCGGGCGCACAACAGATGCAGCCACCAGGCGCACACCCAAAGCAGCAGCCCCCAGGCGCTCTGAGGAGGAACAAACTCCTCTAAACATGAAAAGCGGTGTGGACGACGTCATCGCACTCTCGAGGGGACGCTCGGGGAGTGGGGATGGCTCGACCTTGGCGAAGGTGCCCGGCGCTGGGAAGCCTGCTGGTTCCCCGGAGCGTAACTCCGACCACGGCTCGGCCAAAGGTGACGAGGGCGCGGACCAGGACGAGGTGTTGGGGTTTGACAACCCCAAATTCTCAAACAGGCCGGGGAGTCCTTCCTACTCTGCGGTGACGCAGGAGACAACCTTCCGCCCGCCGTCTCCTGCCGGCAAGGGCCCGTCCGCCGGTGAGTCGGGAGAGTTGGTCGAGCGTCAAACCAAGAAGACGTCCAAGGGTGGGGACTACTGGATCCCCAAGAACCCGCTGAAGGTGCCACGCGTGAAGTCCTTCGAGGAGGCACAAAACGACTCCGACGACAGAAAGGTGAGGGATGACATCATGGAAGCGCTGTCACAAATGGCAGAAGGTCTGTCATTCGAAGACAAATGCGTCGCGTTAGGTGTAGCACCCCACTCTTCCGGAATGTGCGTCGAGACTGCTGCAGGAGTAGGAGGAACCATCGTTCCCACCGGCCGCAGGACTATACCCAGTAAGCGGGCCGAAGCGTTCCTACAGTCGGAGTACCAGTCGGATGAAATGCTAGCACGTAAGCAGCAAGCCGAGGAAGATGCCCTCTCGGACGCAGACGCAGAAATCATTCGGAAGGACGCGGAGATCGCGGCCACACTGACTGAGAAATCAGACACCTCGTCGGAGTCTGACCAGACTCCACCGAAGAAAAACAAAGACTCACTCCCCGCACATTCAAACGGGAACCGGTTTAGCGCACTGGCATCTAACGATTCCTCAACATCTCCTACCCTCTCGCGACCACAGAGAAAGGTGCTGAAGGCGAGGTGCACCACGGATGACGCGGTTTACCTACAAGCATCCCAAGAAGTGCAAAAACAAGACCTCCTGAAAAAACAAGCGTTGGCCAGGAAGGCAGTAAAGGCGAAGGAGGTGGACGCCCACAAAGCCAAATTGGTCAAGGCGCGAGAGATTCTGGAACGGGCCAAAGCGGAGAGGGACGCCGAGATCAGGTCCCGCGAAGCGGACATCTCTGCTGCGGAACTGGCTGTCCGTCAGATCGGCAAGGAGGTGCGAGGCTCTGAAGCAGATCTGCAGGAGGAAAACGAGGCCATAAATTCCATCTCGAGAACCATGAACGAGCGCCGAAAGAAACGAGAGGATCACCGGCAACACCAAATCCAAGAAGACACCTCCATGCTCCCAGTCCGGGACTGGCCGGAGCACAACCCAGAGGGGAAAGAGGGGACGGCGTCAGCATCTTTCAGTCTGGGAATTTGCTTCCATCCTGCTGTGGCGATAATAAAAGACCAATTTCTTCTCCTTCCTTTCTCCTTGACCTGAACTACTGTCTCTGCCATTCCGAACCAACTAAACTCTGAGGGCATCCCCTTCGGTCTGAGATAACGAGAGACTACCAAAGTCTCTTTCCATCACAGGTGGTGGGGGGAGGGACGAACACAGTCACAGCCTTCAGATAAAGCACAAATGTAAAAATGTCAAAGCAAGACAAAATGATTTTATCCTTGCTCTAAAAAGATAAAACTCAGGGCAACAAAACAAAAGATCAGCAAATATATTGACAATCCGGTATTTTTATTTCAAACCTGCTGTATGCAGACCGGGATCCCCTCCAATCTCCTCGAACGATGATCTTCTACTTTTCTTGTACTCGAGCTGTCCCCGGCCTGCTGGTCCTGCTCCGACCGTGCTGACCAACCCCTTTCGTCCTCCTCTTCCTCCTCCTCTGGTATCATACTGACCGCGATAAACAGTGGAAGAGGGTGACATCGCCAGTTTTTTGTTCAAGGACCTAGAACTGGAGCTACCTGTTGGTCATAAACGTTCGTCATAGGTCGCACCCGTGTCTGATGTGTCTGATCGTGCGAATACGTACGTGTGATTTGTGCAACTGGAATATGCGGCGGGATTTTGATATTCCCGGATAGGTTTAGGTGTATATAGCATCTGGATACTGGGACGAAGGGATGGAGTACCCTTCGCCCCCTTGACTTCACTTGACTTCGGTCAGTTCTTCTTCACGGTGGTTTATACCTGGACAACATCTTCTCTCTGGCCTCATGGCAACCTCCGGAGTGTTCTCCAACTGCACCTCGTAACCGCGACAACCCCTTGCACGAGGTGATCGATTACGCTAGCAGAATTGATGTATCAAAGAGAACTCGTGTAAGGGTTACGTAGGCAAGATGGACCCGTCGATCATCGGGGGGCAGCAGCAGCAGCAATGGGAGCAGCAGCAGCAGCAGGTCGACGAAGTGGTGAGAGCAAATATGGACCACGCCACTGCTGTGGGGATAGCGTTGAGGGAATATCCACCGCCCTAGGTTGTTTCCAACTGGAATTACCAGACGGATCTTGCGTGCTCCCCAGAGGAGAGGAATGCGATTCACGAATACGGGGTCCATCTGCAAAGGCGATCATGGACCATAGTAGTAGCAGCACAACACCAGCGAGACACCGCGGACGTCAACGCACAACGAGTAGAAGTTAGAGCAGATAGGAGAGGAGTGCCAACCAAGAAGAGCAGCGCCCAACCATCCAGCCAGGCCTCCTTGTTAGAGCTTTGTTCGAGCGAGAATTCCGCTATATTGTCAAGGCAACAGCCGCCGCCGAAGCAGATCGCCAATACCAACCGCAGGGACGAGAATGGGGTAGATGATTTTGAAAAAATGGAGGAGGGCCGAAGATTGGAAGGTAAGGAACTGGTTTCGGCGGAGCAGGAGCCACCGCTACCGCCGCTGTGGACCGAGGGATCAGGTTGTTGGTGGCCCAACCGAGTGCCCTCGGAGACGTCGCCGCCGATGATGTTGCCTCTGGGGCAAATCAACATAGAATATCAGCACGAGACGGCTGGAAAGGAGGTTATGGTGGTGAAAATGACTTGAAACATGATTGTGAAGGAATCGGAGGACACGGGGCATGAAGAGGATCAGGTTCCGGAGCTGGGGTTGGCGAAAAGGCACGAACATCAGCAAAAGCAGGAATCGCCTCCGCTGCCGCCGCCGCCTCCAACGCCTGATGAGTCGGTTTGGATGATCATATGTGACATTGGAGTTGCTATTGCATGCGGCATTCGTGACTGACGAAAAGTTGGGCGATATGCCTGACCCAGCCCGTACGTACCTGGTATCTATCTATTATATATAGTTCGTCTGATGCCCAAAAAACAATACTTTAATCAAGTGATCTTTGATGCCCACTTTATCATAGCAACTTAGAGTTGAGCAAATAAATACAAACAAAAAAAACATTTTTTTTGTCCCACACACGTTCAAAACGCACGCTTATCCCTAAGCCGGCATGCCCGGCACCGTCTTCTTACGTCGCAGGCTGGGATACTGTAGTACAACTCGTACGTGCGCCGTGCCTGTCGTCGTGGCCACAGCGATTCGCGGCTGCTCTGCGTACGGGTATTGCAGCAGTGCGGTTGCTACTTTTAACCTTTGCTGAGATTGTATCGTTCATCCTCGTTCTGGTCGTACTCGTATCGTATGATACGTACGTGGCCTTCTGTCACCGTACGCGACGAAAGCACCACTGCTTTAGAAGCGGGCGGGGTCTCTGAAGGCCCCTAGATAACGCCCCCTCCTCCTACCTCTGCTCGTGTTCAAAGCCGTCCCGAGTTCGCGAAGCTTGGTCATGTCGCATTCCTACTTACCAGGTACCACGGGTGGTCCTCGGGAAAACAAGCATACGTATTCCACCCCATACCAGGTACCAGGTACGAGCAGGTACCAGAGATCACCAACAA
>MEHQ01003755.1:58559-72825 GCA_008828725.1 Saccharina japonica | reverse complement strand
GAACACTGGGCCCCTGGTGCACGAGACGAGTCCGATCCCACGTATACTGGCTCGGTGACACCATCGCTCGAAGGCGAAAAATGGCCAGAAGGTTCTCTTACTGCGCCCGATGGTCTCTGCCTGGAACCAAGGGGGGCAGGGGGCTCTGAGCCCGTTCTGCTTGACGAGAGTTGCGATTCTTCCGAATTTAACGGGAATTCCATCCGGTTGGCCTGACCGGAGGCCGTGGAGTCACCACGGGCTCGTCGGGCAGTGTCAGGTTTCTCCTGCTCCACTGCAACCAAAGGAGCATGCGCACGCAGGGTAGCGTGCGCGAATTCGTCCTGCCGTCGACGCCAAATGTAAGGAACGCTAGGTATAAGAGGACAGGGTATCCCTAGCCAGGTCAGCCTATGGAACGGGTACTCGTTGGTACTCACGTGTGTTGTTTGCGTAGAGATAGAAGAAGAGCAGGTTTATTCCGTTTTCGCGTGATGATCGACTGAGAAGGCAGGTGAGATGGTTAAAAGCCATCGGGAACCATCCCTGGTTCCCACCTAAGATACCGCCTTCCAAGTACTACCAATACGATTATTATACCTGATACCAAGTATTTACCAGGCGTTTCCACATCATGCCAGCAGTACCATAACAATGCTCTTAGGCACTTTTTCTCGCAAAAATATATATTGACTAGCAGAAAGCACGAGAGCGTGAGTTGGCAAAATTCGATGAAAGTCGACGAGCGTTGGTAAGGCTGAACCCTCTGCGCGATAAAAATCAAGGCAAGAACCGTAGTGGGGGAGGAGGGAGAGGAGCCTACTTTGTGACCCCGGATCTGAGTTACGACTAGGGAGGGAGAGACGGAAGTGCGAAGATAATAAATGGGATGGAAACAAAATATATATATATATATATATGATATGTACGAGTTTTCAATTTCGGCACTGTTTCTCTATGCCAAATGGGATTTTTTTTTTCTTCGAATTTCGTTATTCCTATTTTTTCACGTATACCTACGTACGCATTTGACCTGCCGAGTACACAAACGAACATGACGCCCTACGTCACGAACACCGACACCTAGGACGGGACGAGAAAGGAATAATAATGAGGATCTAATGAGGCGAGGAGGGCGCGGTTCTTGCAAGCATTTTTTCTTTCTAAATTTTCTTTCATTTTTTTACGATAACTTGATCTTGAAACCATTGTATCATTTTTTTTTTCACGTATACCTACCGATCCACTCCTGTACAAGGTTTTGCGCTGACGCTCATCGCTTCACTAGAAATGTTGGTGGATGGTGTTGGGACAACCGTCCCAGGGGTCAACCGACCCACCCAGTTATGACTCTCTCACCCACAACCCACAACGGACCCCCACCAACCTATAAACTTGCGCATGAGCCAAAAAAGGTTTATGTGCTGACACAAATCGCTTAGAATACAAAACGATCCAATCAATATCAATTGCAGGAATACAGCAAAAAGAGAAAAACCGCCAACGCAGTAGCTTAACGCAGTTAGGAGTTTGACCACTTGAAGGCATCTGTCACGCTCCTCATTCCCACCGTTCTTGTAATGAGGAGCTAACGATGCGAGAAGGCCGAAGGGCATTACCACCAGCAAACACACCAAACACCCCATCACCACCACCACACCACCACCACACCACCACACCACCACACCACCACTACCATCATCACACCACCAGCTATATAGAAGCTTCCCAGGCTTGATAGTGATGGTGGCTGCAGCAGGTGGTGATGGTGATGATCGATCGTGTTGGTGGCTGCAGGTAGGCGGTGATGGTGATCGATCGTGATTGCGTGCTTGCTCGATGATCGGACGAGAAGATAAAGAGCATCATCACACACACAGATTAGCAAAACCAGAACCACCACCACCAAATACCACTACTACCACCACCACCCGCACCGCCACTACCACCACTAGTACGTCGCAGCTATATGGAAGATGCTATGTCTTGCAATAGCCCTGTCCTGGTGGTGTTGGTGTGGTCGCAGCAGGTGGGGATCGCTGGTGATGTGAGGGTGTGGCTTGCCTTATTATGCTTTCCTATCTCGGGAACGAGACTATAGCACCACGTACTCATACCACCACCGGCAACACGGAAAAAGGACAGCAGTCGTACCAGGCACCATCACCATCACACGACCACGACAAACACCACCTCCACCAGCCGAGCAACAGGAGCACGAGAAGCTTGTTGCTCGTGGTGGCTGGTGAACGTGGTTTTAAGATGGCTAAGCTTGGTCGTAGTTCGTGCTCCCAGCCTCCTCGATACATGGTAGGTGATAAGTCACACCAGACCACCGCTGGGCACATATTCCTGGTACGTACTCGTACAGCAGCAGCAGCATTTTTTATTTTATTTTATTTTCGTCCATCCCATTGATATTCTCTTCGCCCAGCAGCAGCAGCAGCATTTTTTTTTTCCTTGTACATCTCATTGATCCGGAGTCACAAATTAGGCCTCTCTCCCCCCGCCCCCCCCTACGACCCGGTTCTTGCCTTGCATTTTTATCGCGAGAAGCATTGTTTTTTTTTTTTTTTTTTTATATTTTCTATCCAATTTTTTATCTTCATAAAGTGAAATGTCATACGAGTATATATACCATTTTTTCACGTATAATATATTTGTGATGTTTTTTACAAGGTTTTTGCGCTGACGCGCATCGCTTACTAATAAATGTTGGTGGGTGGTGTTGGTGATGGTGGGACAACCAGCCCAGGGATCAACTGACCCACGCAGTTACTCTCCCACCCACAACCCACAACGTACACCCATCAACCTGTACTTGCCCATGAACCAAAAAAGATTCATGTGCTGACACCAATCGCTTAAAATACAAAATACCCAATCAATGACACAGCAAAAAGAGAAAAACCGCCAACAACGCAGTACGTAACTTAATGCAGTTAGGAGTTTGACCACTTGAAGGCGTCTGTCACGCTCCTCATTCCCACCGTTCTTGTAACACTATTAATACTATGTTATCACAGAATCCGGAAATTAGATAACGTATGATACGTAGTAACGTAATGTTACGATTTTTTTCCGCTGGCGCGTAACATTAACAAAAAACGTTAAAGTTATCCGAGGTGTGGAAGGTTCAATGTGAAGAACACACACAAAGTACATAATATGTACGCAGTTACCTGGTGTTAATAGACAATCGAACAAAAGTATGGAAAATATACAAAGGCAAGAACGACCACGGGGGACGAACACGAATACGCGTGCCTCACACGTGCGAAATTCCTTGTATACAGCACAAATGAAGAAAACCAATACCAGGTCGTACCTGGTATGCGTGTACCACGTACCACGTATCATATATTGATATATTGCACGCGATGATTGTTGGCGTCCAGATATACACCACTGGTTGTTTACCAGACGGGTAGAAAGGAAGGTTTAATGTGAAGAAAACACACACAGTAGTCGCAGTGGTGATGGATTGCACAATCGACCCGAGGAAATGATACAGAACTCACCATAACCACAGGCAGCAGCAGCAGCATAAACCAGCAGGAGCAGCTATTAATAGCAGTAGCAGTAAAAGTTTTGGTGGACTCAACGTATAGGCTCTGGGGCAAGTTTGCACAAGTTTGCACAAGTTTGCTTTTGGCCGAACCAAAGCTACCTTGCGCTTCTTGCTGCCTTTGGTTTGCTTCGGCCGTCGAAACTGCTAACTCCCATCGCCGAGGCAACGAGCACCCCGGAGGGCTCTTCACTGTTCAGACCACACCGCTGAATGCACAGACATTCTTTGAATATTTTAATGTGAGTACTACAGCAGCAGTGCAGCTGAGGGGTCTTGAAGTTCCTCCAAACGCATACCCGCAAAGGCTTGCCGTGATGCTGTACTTCGATCGCTCGTACTGGCGTTGAACAATCAGTAGAGGACACCTATTAATAAAAAAAAACAGGATAATATCTGGTTCAGGCTGGATATCTTATTTTTGAGAGGGTGATTTCTAGTGATTTCTACACTTATTTCGAGGTAAGAACTCTCGAATTTCTTATATCCCCTGTAAATTTCAACCTGGCTTTCTTATTAGGCTGTTTCTCAGTATATGTGTCCTTTACTCTGTACGTATGGGGTGTGTGAGCTCCACGAGGGTAGTCTACGTTTACGTTTGCCTCGACGAATGTGTGTATGTGATAATTGGATGTTGACCACTCCTCTAGTTATTTGGGGATTTTGTACTCCGTAAATGCGTTGCAGTACGGCCAGCATATCGCAGGCAGTCCTGACGCTCGAGTTTATGCTGCTGAAGTCTGGATGCAGATACGATAGAGGTGCACCTTAATTTTGCTGAGCTCCTTACTTGAGGACCTCCATAACCCACCAAAGAACAAAATTCGGACGAGGGCGTCCCGGAAAGTAATTTTTCGAAACCGAACTATCAAATATGGTCAGAATGGAAAAACAATCGGAGCACTGCTGTGATCCCTGCACGATTTAGAACAAATCAAGTTTTTTTTTTTCAGATTCTTTCTAAAAACCAATCACTTGGTTAAGTTGGAAAACCTTGTTTTGTGCTACTCGTAAATCGCTCAGGGATCACAGCAGGCGCAGTGCTCCGATTGTTTTTCCATTCTGACCATTTTAGGTAGTCAGGTGTCGACAAAATACTTTTCAGACGCCCCTGATTCGGAGGAAAATAAAAGTTCTACCTGATGAACAACCTCATGACTTACTGCTGTATGTAGTAATTATACTCTAGAAAATATTGAAACATGAGGCTGAAAGTCGGACGATTTTAGTTAAGGAGCTCTATCGTTTAGAAAACGTTTCAGCCAAAACGTGCTATTTCTTTTTTTCTACTTGTTTTTCGCTTTATTCTCTTGCATGCACCTGGATTGCTAGCAGGGTAGGTCTTGCCTGTCGTATACCGGTATGGTATGGCATTGCATTGTCTGCTCTGCTTACTGCACTGAGCGTAGTATCTCTGTGTCGTAGTTTTGTGACCACAGAACTGGTACCTTTTTAGGATGAAGAATCGGCACGGACACTGGGTGTGCTGGATGTCGACGGGTATGTAGAAAGGAAGGTTTAATGTGAAGAACACACACACCTCTACGAACTGGGCTGGCCAAGATCAACTTTTTAATTGGCCAGGCACTTTCTCAGTCCGTTTTTTCGAGTTTTGATCTGAAAACTTGACACGTGCTTCATAGTAGTCTTCCGAAGGGATTAGTCCCGGCACTTTTGTTTCTTGTTTTGTTCGTGAACTAGGCACGTTTTAGAAAATTCTGGAAAATTGTTTCGGCCACAACTGACAGAAAAAAAAAAAAAACAAAACGTGCAGTCAGTAAGTTAATGCCTTTTTTGTCTTGCCCTGATCTAGGACGTATAAAAAACCCAAGCAAAACAAATAAAAATTGGAGTGAGAATCCCACATTTTGTGTAGTATCTTGACTTTGTATGGGGAATCTTACGCACGACATATCTCTTGATGATCGGCGAATTCACGCGAAGGTGAGGATATCAGTCGATTCGTCATGCCCCAAAGAATATGCACACCGATTTTGAGCGAAATCCGCTAGACAAGGGTTGTATACCTGATAGACGCTAATATCGACATACGTATCTCTCGTTGGCATGGCCTTTCTATTTTACTATTATTATTATATTTGCCATCCGACAATGTGCAGCATGATCTTCAGCGTTGGTCACTCATAAAACTCCCAAAAGCAGACGACCACGGAAACCAAGGAAACCTATGCGTACAGTCTGACACCATTCTATGTCTGCTTCCCGCCAAGATTTATCCACAATACTCCATTTGTTGTCCTTGATTATTGTATTTTATTTTTGACGAAATTAACTCGGATTTCGAAAATTCCAGCGTCGGCAAATGCGCTGTAATCTCAGGAACACACAGCTACCAAGTTTGCCACGTAATATTTCGAAATGATTGAGCAACCGCCGGACGAGTGTAAAGGCAATTCTTGGCCAGCCCAGCTCGTATCGAGTCTTGGAGGGTTTGTAATATAGTGCTACAGTACTTTGCTGTGAAGTTATTCGCGTGTCTAGTTTGTTTCCGCTTTTCCGACTTCACCTCGTCTCTCATCACGTGTGGTCGTCCAACATATTGCAGCTTCCAATATATCATATATATATGCTTCTCTGTCCTTACCCTGTTTAGTGTGAAGAACACACACACCCTGTCGGCCTATTCTAGCTGGTGCATTTCTTGTAAGTAACAAGTTGACGCGTGCTACGGTAGAGGTACGAGTAGCATCTTTCGGCTGAATCGTTTTCTGAACGATCGGGCTCCTTAACCCAAATTCGTCGTATTTTCATTTTTGTGACAAATAATGTTTCAGAGTACACTTCGGTCATGATATTTCTCAGCACTTTTATTTTCCTCCAAAATCATTTTTTTCGGTGAGGTATGACGCTCCGTAAGTGAGGAGCTCAGAAAAAACATGGTGCACCTCTATCGTGGCATGCGCCAGTTTGGCTTTTTTTTCGCTCAAGGTCGAGCTTCGATTCCGCACCTTGATCTACTTCTCAATAACGAGTATTTCAGCCATGTTTTGCTGGTTGCTTTCTCGTTTATGCCTTTGGGACTCACACGCGTTTGATATCGTCTCATATACAGTTCGTACGAGTATTGTGTTTCGAGCCACCGAGGGGTCCACGGCACAGTCCCCGTTGGTATTTGGAGTAGAGGCCGCAATGTGGACCGTTGCAGCAGCACATAAGGTGGGCAAGTGGTACAGGGGGGTCCTCTAAGCAGCTGAACGGTTCGTGGTCCGGTGGCACGACGACGAGACCGAACGAAGTAGACAGCGCCACGCATCCGTTGCGGGTGATGCACAAGGGAATGGGAGGTGGGGGGGCAACAGTCGTACCGCGGTTGATGAGAGCAGGAAGGAGACAGCCGCCAGGGTGACAAGGTACCATGCCGACTAGTAAGTTCCATCCCGCGCACCTCTCTAGCTGCTTCGAACGCGGTCCTGTTGTGTCTTTCGTTTCGTTTTTCGTTTCGTTTTTGTTTTTACTCTCGTTACTATCCTTGTTATAAGGAAGAAGTACGTTGTACTCGTAACTGGCTTGGTGGATGGCGAGCTCCGTGCTTTTCCTTGGTTATTTGTGATGATCTTTATTTTCGTCTTGTTTTGATTCGCTTGGTGTATTGCCTGTCGAAGCTTCTCTAGGGGGGCACGACAGGCGATGCTACAGCCCCTCGCAATATAACCTATTACTCATTTCGCCGTGGTCGTTTTTTGCCTTTGCTTTGCTGTGTCCCTCCGCATTTTCCGAGGTGTTTTATTTGATTGTTTAGCTACTTACGTCGTATGTATTCATTTTGTTTTTGTTATTTCCTCCTCCCTTTCCTTGACTTTCGTGTGTGGCACGAACACGAAACGGAACTGAGTAGGAAACGCCACGCATTTGTTATATGGGTGGCCCCCAAGGGAATGGAAACGGGGGGGGGGGGGTCGTAGGGAAACCGAGGCGGACGAAAACAGGAAGGGGATGGCATACAGGGTAGCAAGGTACTAGACCGACTACAGTAGCTGGTAGAACCTGTCTGTACATCTGTACTACGGGTATAAACCTGTCTCGGCTGCCTGGAAGGTGCTTTTGGTGTGCTCCGGTTGCCTGTCATTTCCTGCCGTTCTTAGTTTTGCTCTATTTACGTTGTTTTTTCTTTCCATTTCATTTCATTTGACTTTTATTGTCTGTCGCATCTCCTCTGGGAGAAGCACGAAGTTTTATACTTGAACTTTCTTTCTTTTTATTTTGTCATGTTTTTTTCTCTGGTTGTCTGATTGTTGGTTTGCTCTACTCTACGTACGATTATGTTTTAGTTTTTTATTCTTTACTGGTATGTAGGATGTGCTCCTTTTCGCTTTTTCGCTTCTTTTTTACAAACTCTTTTTCTCTTTCATGCACCTGGATTGATTGCTAGCAGGGTAGGTCTTGCCTAGCGCATACAGCAGTACAGGACACCTAATACGAAACAGGCTAATAAGAAAGCCAGGCTCAGATTTAGAGGAAAATATTAAATTCAGGAGTCGTTATCTTGAAATTAGTGAAGAAATCCAGCCTGGACCATATTTCCTGTTTCATATTGGGTGTCCAGTACTGTGTATGGCATTGCATTGGCTGCTCTGCTTACTGCACTGCAGCGTAGCATATATGTGTCGTAATTTTGGGACCATATAACTAGTACCTCCCTAGCAGCAGTGTTGGGCACCGAAACCCACTTTGGGGTCGGTCGGTTATTGGATAACCGGCCGAAGAATGTCTTTCGTTTTCCAGCCGCCGGATTTACGACGGCTGTTGTGATGGCTGCTTGTGTGTGCTACTCCGCTAAGTTGTGATGAAATTCAAATTGTGTCGGTTTCCACTGGCTTTCAAGTGCATTTTTGAGCGAGGCAGGTTCTCAAACTTTGCCTCGCAGGGCAGATTTACGGCGGCTGCCGGCCATTCAAAGCAAATAACCGAAACCGAAACCGAGAATTTTCCGGTCGGTTATTCCGCCTGTTATTTCACTTTTAGTTTTTGCGCCACGTTCTCACCCCCACAGGAAAAAAAAACTGTTTTTCGAGTGCGCGTCGGCCGGCACATCGGCACAACATTACCATATAACCGCGGCACACATTGCATTGCAAGGCGCCCAACACAGATCACGTGTGAAAACGGTTTATGTTGTTGTGCCGTTCGGCATGATGAGTCGTTGGTGTACAGCTAACATGCGAGCAGGCGGGGTATCAATCACGAAAATCCGCACGTAGAAGGACGGCGAGCGGAGCCTGCTTCTCGTTCCCAATACAAAATGGACGAGAGCTTCCGAAAACAATCAACACTCAACACAGCTCAATACGCAGAGGATAGTTCCTCGAGGAAGAAAAACGAATTCATCGTCGAGCGCGTCACCCGGTACTAAAGAGGAAGCAATCAATGCATATATCATACATAGGAGAACACACTGATGTGGGCTGTGCTGCTGTGTGTTGGTTTGGTGTTGGTGCTTGATGCTGGTGTGGTGAAACTTAGGACGCGTACTGCTGTGTGCAGGTTGCATCTGCAAACGTTTTTGTTCAGGATGCTGGTTTTAATGTGTGAGGCTGGCCTTTTGGGCCGCATTTGTTTTTTGGAAAAACGGCATCAAAACACGCGGCGGAGCCGCGTGGCTGCCCCTGCCGACCTCGTGCTCCCCAAGGGGTTAGGGTTAGGGTTAGGGTTATGGATAGGGGCTCGTCTGGGGTTGGCTTGGTCTGGGTCGACGGGCAAGCATGAAATTGCTACACACAGCCTCCACAAAAACTTTTGCAGGTGCAACCTGCACATAACGCACGCCGAAACTTGGGGGTTTCCATACATATACAGAGGCGTTATACATAGTAGGGGATATGGGACGTAATAACCGACAGGAAATCACCTAACCGGTTATGTCCGGTCAGTTATTTTGAAATAACCGAATAACCAGTTTTGAAGTGGCCGGTTATCGGTCCCAAAAACCCGTTAAAAACCGACAAATGGTTCCGGTGCCAACACTGCTCTCTAGGATGAACAATCAGCGGGGACATTGGGTGTGCTAGATGTCGACGGGTAGAAAGGAAGGTTTAATGTGAAGAATACACACACATATATATACGCGTATGTATACGTTTCAGCGTAATGTTTCCCCCCAGAACGCAGAGAACAAAACGTGTCACCACTATTATCAATATTAACAATAGCGGTGGGCACCGTTTAAAACAAACGGTTTAAACCGGTTTTGGAAACCCAGCAGGCGTGCACGAGAAGACGGTTTCTGAAAACAAAAACGCGTTTTTTTCGTCGGTTTGAATCGGTTGACCGAAAATCGGAAAAAAACGGATGAAACCGGTAGCACCGGACAATTTCTTCACTGATTCTCTAGCGAATAAAACCACCACCAGTGCTTGTAATAGGGTACACACAGCAGCAGTATATAGTGTTACCTGGTATATACCAAGGTATACAAATCTTTCACGCACGACATTTATCTGTATATTGAAAGCCGGTCGCCCCGGTGGTCTAACTGGCAGCCACGAAGCCTGTAGGGCCGGATGTCGAGGGTTCGATTCTCCCCATAACCATGGAGTTTTTTTATTCTCTAATGACACCGACTGTCGAGAGCGCATATTATAGCGTGGGTAAGCAACACTCGACGAAAGTTGACGAGGGAAAAAAGTGCTGAAATCTTCTCGCGATAAAACCAAGGCAAGAACCGTAGTGGGGAGGAGGGAGAGGAGCCTACGTTGTGACCCCGGATCTGAGTTTCGACTAGGGAGGGANACAGAACTCACCATAACCACAGGCAGCAGCAGCAGCATAAACCAGCAGGAGCAGCTATTAATAGCAGTAGCAGTAAAAGTTTTGGTGGACTCAACGTATAGGCTCTGGGGCAAGTTTGCACAAGTTTGCACAAGTTTGCTTTTGGCCGAACCAAAGCTACCTTGCGCTTCTTGCTGCCTTTGGTTTGCTTCGGCCGTCGAAACTGCTAACTCCCATCGCCGAGGCAACGAGCACCCCGGAGGGCTCTTCACTGTTCAGACCACACCGCTGAATGCACAGACATTCTTTGAATATTTTAATGTGAGTACTACAGCAGCAGTGCAGCTGAGGGGTCTTGAAGTTCCTCCAAACGCATACCCGCAAAGGCTTGCCGTGATGCTGTACTTCGATCGCTCGTACTGGCGTTGAACAATCAGTAGAGGACACCTATTAATAAAAAAAAACAGGATAATATCTGGTTCAGGCTGGATATCTTATTTTTGAGAGGGTGATTTCTAGTGATTTCTACACTTATTTCGAGGTAAGAACTCTCGAATTTCTTATATCCCCTGTAAATTTCAACCTGGCTTTCTTATTAGGCTGTTTCTCAGTATATGTGTCCTTTACTCTGTACGTATGGGGTGTGTGAGCTCCACGAGGGTAGTCTACGTTTACGTTTGCCTCGACGAATGTGTGTATGTGATAATTGGATGTTGACCACTCCTCTAGTTATTTGGGGATTTTGTACTCCGTAAATGCGTTGCAGTACGGCCAGCATATCGCAGGCAGTCCTGACGCTCGAGTTTATGCTGCTGAAGTCTGGATGCAGATACGATAGAGGTGCACCTTAATTTTGCTGAGCTCCTTACTTGAGGACCTCCATAACCCACCAAAGAACAAAATTCGGACGAGGGCGTCCCGGAAAGTAATTTTTCGAAACCGAACTATCAAATATGGTCAGAATGGAAAAACAATCGGAGCACTGCTGTGATCCCTGCACGATTTAGAACAAATCAAGTTTTTTTTTTTCAGATTCTTTCTAAAAACCAATCACTTGGTTAAGTTGGAAAACCTTGTTTTGTGCTACTCGTAAATCGCTCAGGGATCACAGCAGGCGCAGTGCTCCGATTGTTTTTCCATTCTGACCATTTTAGGTAGTCAGGTGTCGACAAAATACTTTTCAGACGCCCCTGATTCGGAGGAAAATAAAAGTTCTACCTGATGAACAACCTCATGACTTACTGCTGTATGTAGTAATTATACTCTAGAAAATATTGAAACATGAGGCTGAAAGTCGGACGATTTTAGTTAAGGAGCTCTATCGTTTAGAAAACGTTTCAGCCAAAACGTGCTATTTCTTTTTTTCTACTTGTTTTTCGCTTTATTCTCTTGCATGCACCTGGATTGCTAGCAGGGTAGGTCTTGCCTGTCGTATATGGCATTGCATTGTCTGCTCTGCTTACTGCACTGAGCGTAGTATCTCTGTGTCGTAGTTTTGTGACCACAGAACTGGTACCTTTTTAGGATGAAGAATCGGCACGGACACTGGGTGTGCTGGATGTCGACGGGTATGTAGAAAGGAAGGTTTAATGTGAAGAACACACACACCTCTACGAACTGGGCTGGCCAAGATCAACTTTTTAATTGGCCAGGCACTTTCTCAGTCCGTTTTTTCGAGTTTTGATCTGAAAACTTGACACGTGCTT
This sequence comes from Saccharina japonica, assembly GCA_008828725.1. Lineage (NCBI taxonomy): Eukaryota > Phaeophyceae > Laminariales > Laminariaceae > Saccharina > Saccharina japonica. The sequence goes on along the minus strand of MEHQ01003755.1, from coordinate 60,846 downwards.
CATAGTAGTCTTCCGAAGGGATTAGTCCCGGCACTTTTGTTTCTTGTTTTGTTCGTGAACTAGGCACGTTTTAGAAAATTCTGGAAAATTGTTTCGGCCACAACTGACAGAAAAAAAAAAAAAACAAAACGTGCAGTCAGTAAGTTAATGCCTTTTTTGTCTTGCCCTGATCTAGGACGTATAAAAAACCCAAGCAAAACAAATAAAAATTGGAGTGAGAATCCCACATTTTGTGTAGTATCTTGACTTTGTATGGGGAATCTTACGCACGACATATCTCTTGATGATCGGCGAATTCACGCGAAGGTGAGGATATCAGTCGATTCGTCATGCCCCAAAGAATATGCACACCGATTTTGAGCGAAATCCGCTAGACAAGGGTTGTATACCTGATAGACGCTAATATCGACATACGTATCTCTCGTTGGCATGGCCTTTCTATTTTACTATTATTATTATATTTGCCATCCGACAATGTGCAGCATGATCTTCAGCGTTGGTCACTCATAAAACTCCCAAAAGCAGACGACCACGGAAACCAAGGAAACCTATGCGTACAGTCTGACACCATTCTATGTCTGCTTCCCGCCAAGATTTATCCACAATACTCCATTTGTTGTCCTTGATTATTGTATTTTATTTTTGACGAAATTAACTCGGATTTCGAAAATTCCAGCGTCGGCAAATGCGCTGTAATCTCAGGAACACACAGCTACCAAGTTTGCCACGTAATATTTCGAAATGATTGAGCAACCGCCGGACGAGTGTAAAGGCAATTCTTGGCCAGCCCAGCTCGTATCGAGTCTTGGAGGGTTTGTAATATAGTGCTACAGTACTTTGCTGTGAAGTTATTCGCGTGTCTAGTTTGTTTCCGCTTTTCCGACTTCACCTCGTCTCTCATCACGTGTGGTCGTCCAACATATTGCAGCTTCCAATATATCATATATATATGCTTCTCTGTCCTTACCCTGTTTAGTGTGAAGAACACACACACCCTGTCGGCCTATTCTAGCTGGTGCATTTCTTGTAAGTAACAAGTTGACGCGTGCTACGGTAGAGGTACGAGTAGCATCTTTCGGCTGAATCGTTTTCTGAACGATCGGGCTCCTTAACCCAAATTCGTCGTATTTTCATTTTTGTGACAAATAATGTTTCAGAGTACACTTCGGTCATGATATTTCTCAGCACTTTTATTTTCCTCCAAAATCATTTTTTTCGGTGAGGTATGACGCTCCGTAAGTGAGGAGCTCAGAAAAAACATGGTGCACCTCTATCGTGGCATGCGCCAGTTTGGCTTTTTTTTCGCTCAAGGTCGAGCTTCGATTCCGCACCTTGATCTACTTCTCAATAACGAGTATTTCAGCCATGTTTTGCTGGTTGCTTTCTCGTTTATGCCTTTGGGACTCACACGCGTTTGATATCGTCTCATATACAGTTCGTACGAGTATTGTGTTTCGAGCCACCGAGGGGTCCACGGCACAGTCCCCGTTGGTATTTGGAGTAGAGGCCGCAATGTGGACCGTTGCAGCAGCACATAAGGTGGGCAAGTGGTACAGGGGGGTCCTCTAAGCAGCTGAACGGTTCGTGGTCCGGTGGCACGACGACGAGACCGAACGAAGTAGACAGCGCCACGCATCCGTTGCGGGTGATGCACAAGGGAATGGGAGGTGGGGGGGCAACAGTCGTACCGCGGTTGATGAGAGCAGGAAGGAGACAGCCGCCAGGGTGACAAGGTACCATGCCGACTAGTAAGTTCCATCCCGCGCACCTCTCTAGCTGCTTCGAACGCGGTCCTGTTGTGTCTTTCGTTTCGTTTTTCGTTTCGTTTTTGTTTTTACTCTCGTTACTATCCTTGTTATAAGGAAGAAGTACGTTGTACTCGTAACTGGCTTGGTGGATGGCGAGCTCCGTGCTTTTCCTTGGTTATTTGTGATGATCTTTATTTTCGTCTTGTTTTGATTCGCTTGGTGTATTGCCTGTCGAAGCTTCTCTAGGGGGGCACGACAGGCGATGCTACAGCCCCTCGCAATATAACCTATTACTCATTTCGCCGTGGTCGTTTTTTGCCTTTGCTTTGCTGTGTCCCTCCGCATTTTCCGAGGTGTTTTATTTGATTGTTTAGCTACTTACGTCGTATGTATTCATTTTGTTTTTGTTATTTCCTCCTCCCTTTCCTTGACTTTCGTGTGTGGCACGAACACGAAACGGAACTGAGTAGGAAACGCCACGCATTTGTTATATGGGTGGCCCCCAAGGGAATGGAAACGGGGGGGGGGGGGGGGGGGGG
>MEHQ01003755.1:0-56029 GCA_008828725.1 Saccharina japonica | reverse complement strand
CAAGTCAACTTCGATGCCCCGACACAAACATCAAGTCAAATTCGGCTACCCAGACGAAATCCAAGTCAATTGCGATCCACACACTAAAGTCAAGTCAATTTCAATCCCGACACTAAAACCAAGTCATTTTCGATCCAGACACTAAATAAAACAGCAATATCATATGAAGTATGTACATATAATACCTGAAAGGTATACGAAGGGAAGTAGATACAGAAAGGAGCGAGACTTCATTCATTGATTTTCTTCTTTTAGGGGATGCCTGTGAGTGATCAATGTTCTCATGGTGCATATTTTCGGAGGGCAAACGAAAGAATACTAAAGCTAAGTCGTTTGGAATTCAACACTAAAGTCAAATCAATTTCGATCCCTACACGGAAAACCAAGCCAATTTCGACCCCCCACACTGCAAGCAAGTGCATTCCGAACATTTCATCATTTCCTGCCCGCACACAAAAAAAACAAGTCAATTTTGAACCCGCACACAAAAAACAAGTCATCTTCGGCCCGCTCACGAAAACCAAGTCAATTTATATGTATCAAGTATGTATGCTGTTAGGTTTTCATGTTTGTTCTTGCGCCACTCCCCTAGGCACGTCCCGGAGGGGAGCCTTGTATTTCATATCCTTTCATTTCATTTGACTTTTATTGTCTGTCGCATCTCCTCTGGGAGAAGCACGAAGTTTTATACTTGAACTTTCTTTCTTTTTATTTTGTCATGTTTTTTTCTCTGGTTGTCTGATTGTTGGTTTGCTCTACTCTACGTACGATTATGTTTTAGTTTTTTATTCTTTACTGGTATGTAGGATGTGCTCCTTTTCGCTTTTTCGCTTCTTTTTTACAAACTCTTTTTCTCTTTCATGCACCTGGATTGATTGCTAGCAGGGTAGGTCTTGCCTAGCGCATACAGCAGTACAGGACACCTAATACGAAACAGGCTAATAAGAAAGCCAGGCTCAGATTTAGAGGAAAATATTAAATTCAGGAGTCGTTATCTTGAAATTAGTGAAGAAATCCAGCCTGGACCATATTTCCTGTTTCATATTGGGTGTCCAGTACTGTGTATGGCATTGCATTGGCTGCTCTGCTTACTGCACTGCAGCGTAGCATATATGTGTCGTAATTTTGGGACCATATAACTAGTACCTCCCTAGCAGCAGTGTTGGGCACCGAAACCCACTTTGGGGTCGGTCGGTTATTGGATAACCGGCCGAAGAATGTCTTTCGTTTTCCAGCCGCCGGATTTACGACGGCTGTTGTGATGGCTGCTTGTGTGTGCTACTCCGCTAAGTTGTGATGAAATTCAAATTGTGTCGGTTTCCACTGGCTTTCAAGTGCATTTTTGAGCGAGGCAGGTTCTCAAACTTTGCCTCGCAGGGCAGATTTACGGCGGCTGCCGGCCATTCAAAGCAAATAACCGAAACCGAAACCGAGAATTTTCCGGTCGGTTATTCCGCCTGTTATTTCACTTTTAGTTTTTGCGCCACGTTCTCACCCCCACAGGAAAAAAAAACTGTTTTTCGAGTGCGCGTCGGCCGGCACATCGGCACAACATTACCATATAACCGCGGCACACATTGCATTGCAAGGCGCCCAACACAGATCACGTGTGAAAACGGTTTATGTTGTTGTGCCGTTCGGCATGATGAGTCGTTGGTGTACAGCTAACATGCGAGCAGGCGGGGTATCAATCACGAAAATCCGCACGTAGAAGGACGGCGAGCGGAGCCTGCTTCTCGTTCCCAATACAAAATGGACGAGAGCTTCCGAAAACAATCAACACTCAACACAGCTCAATACGCAGAGGATAGTTCCTCGAGGAAGAAAAACGAATTCATCGTCGAGCGCGTCACCCGGTACTAAAGAGGAAGCAATCAATGCATATATCATACATAGGAGAACACACTGATGTGGGCTGTGCTGCTGTGTGTTGGTTTGGTGTTGGTGCTTGATGCTGGTGTGGTGAAACTTAGGACGCGTACTGCTGTGTGCAGGTTGCATCTGCAAACGTTTTTGTTCAGGATGCTGGTTTTAATGTGTGAGGCTGGCCTTTTGGGCCGCATTTGTTTTTTGGAAAAACGGCATCAAAACACGCGGCGGAGCCGCGTGGCTGCCCCTGCCGACCTCGTGCTCCCCAAGGGGTTAGGGTTAGGGTTAGGGTTATGGATAGGGGCTCGTCTGGGGTTGGCTTGGTCTGGGTCGACGGGAAAGCATGAAATTGCTACACACAGCCTCCACAAAAACTTTTGCAGGTGCAACCTGCACATAACGCACGCCGAAACTTGGGGGTTTCCATACATATACAGAGGCGTTATACATAGTAGGGGATATGGGACGTAATAACCGACAGGAAATCACCTAACCGGTTATGTCCGGTCAGTTATTTTGAAATAACCGAATAACCAGTTTTGAAGTGGCCGGTTATCGGTCCCAAAAACCCGTTAAAAACCGACAAATGGTTCCGGTGCCAACACTGCTCTCTAGGATGAACAATCAGCGGGGACATTGGGTGTGCTAGATGTCGACGGGTAGAAAGGAAGGTTTAATGTGAAGAATACACACACATATATATACGCGTATGTATACGTTTCAGCGTAATGTTTCCCCCCAGAACGCAGAGAACAAAACGTGTCACCACTATTATCAATATTAACAATAGCGGTGGGCACCGTTTAAAACAAACGGTTTAAACCGGTTTTGGAAACCCAGCAGGCGTGCACGAGAAGACGGTTTCTGAAAACAAAAACGCGTTTTTTTCGTCGGTTTGAATCGGTTGACCGAAAATCGGAAAAAAACGGATGAAACCGGTAGCACCGGACAATTTCTTCACTGATTCTCTAGCGAATAAAACCACCACCAGTGCTTGTAATAGGGTACACACAGCAGCAGTATATAGTGTTACCTGGTATATACCAAGGTATACAAATCTTTCACGCACGACATTTATCTGTATATTGAAAGCCGGTCGCCCCGGTGGTCTAACTGGCAGCCACGAAGCCTGTAGGGCCGGATGTCGAGGGTTCGATTCTCCCCATAACCATGGAGTTTTTTTATTCTCTAATGACACCGACTGTCGAGAGCGCATATTATAGCGTGGGTAAGCAACACTCGACGAAAGTTGACGAGGGAAAAAAGTGCTGAAATCTTCTCGCGATAAAACCAAGGCAAGAACCGTAGTGGGGAGGAGGGAGAGGAGCCTACGTTGTGACCCCGGATCTGAGTTTCGACTAGGGAGGGAGAAAGACGGAAGTGCGAAGATAATGAATGGGATGGAATATATATATATATATACGTATACACTCTTCCCTTCTTCCCCTCGCTGCCTGGGCAAAGTTTTTGCTTTGGCATGGCCCATAGCGAGGGGGGGGGTCTTTCTAGCGAGCAAGGCTAGGCTCACCCTCAAGTGGACCGATACCTTCTTGCTGCTGCGCACCCACCGCGAAGCGTGTGCAGCGGTAGAGTTTGATCGGCACTGGTGCGTTAGGCGCAAAAGTTCGGATGCACGGGCCTTTTTGGCCGTCGGTGTAGACAGCAATGTCCATCTCACTTTTGTGCGCGGAGGCAGACGCCATCAGAAAGGTGGACGGGCACTATGTACACGGCCCTAGGTGTGTTTGCTAGAGGGAGCTGTACTGTCTCAGTAACCTGGCTTCGCCATCAAAGGAGGAGGGAGCGTGTGGCGACGAGCTGTAGTTGGACTGGTCAATCCCTTCAGCGCGATAATTTTTATTTTCCAGACCAAGCACCCTGAGTGCAACGAGGGAGAAAACGAGGAGCCGACTGGGAAGGACAACAACGAGAGCGAGTACGGACGGAGCAGGTCGAGTGTGGTCGTGCTAGGACTGGCCAAGTGGCACCGGAGCGGCGCGCCGGATCACAGCAGCACGCCGCAGCAGCAGCACAGCAGCGCGGAGCAGCCATCCGGAGCACGGACGACATCGACCCGTGACGAACGGACAATCTTTTTTTTTTTTTTCGTTTTTTCCCCTGAATTTCGTTGTTGGGTCTGTGTGGATGACGTCACTGGTTTTGTAGAGAGACGCGGCAGAGATGGCGCGGACACCCCGGGTGCCTTCATTGTGTGCCTGATCGTGGAAGACCCCTTCAATGTGGAACGATTCCTAATCAGTGTCGATGTTTATAATGCTGTGCCTAACACAGACGTTCAGGATAGATTCGGGCAATTGTCAATTGATGTGATGGCTTTGGTTGGCTGTTCTTTTTCACTGTGTGCCCGCGGACTGTCATTCCGGCAGCACTTCAGACAGCAGCTGCGTGCTCCATCTTGTTCCGACGCCTACCGTGTGTTTTTGTACAGACAGCACTTCAGACAGTAGTTACGCTGTAGTCGGCAAATTCATTGGTAAAGAGTGGGAGGGGGGGGGGGGCGATGCTGCTGTAGTCGAATGGAGATTGCGGGCGTGTAGTTCAGTTTTGGACACGCATAACATGCTGTAGGGATTTTTAGGTGTACCTCTTCGGACTGGTGTATCCTTTCCCTGCTAAGTGTGCGTGTTCTCTAGGATTCTCTGATGGCTCTAGCACTTTTGTGACCAAGCTGCTTCTCTTCTACGCTTGACTCTACGGAAAGTGAGTAACACCAAGGATGCTTAATAGACAAACCTGCAAGGGGATACTCTGTGTCTCACCCAGTCATATCACAACGGGCTGTGATCTTGCTAGATCAGACTAAAGGGATTAGCAACTGAAACGAGTTTAATGTGAAGACAACAACAACAACAACAACAACAACAACAACAACAACAACAACAACAACAACAACATACATACCTGGTATATACAGTTTCACTTTTTTGGACTCTTTACAAAAAAACTTAATCTAGTCTGAAACTGAATTTTCTTGAAATTAGCGTGGAAATTGTTGTCTTGAAATTAGCGTTGATATGTTTACTTGATTTTAGTGTGGGGGCTAGACCGCGAGCAGGAATTCCCTTCGAATACGCTGATGATCTGCAAGGCATGGAAAACAAAGGCAGGAAGCAAGTAATCGCGAAGAAGAAAGCCAAGGACGCCAAGAACTTCTCCTTCGGCAATTAAAGGCTAGAAGTGACTACTGTTGTCACCTTCGAAGAAAGGTATGCCGAAGAAAGCTTCCAAAGCCCACAAGGTCTATGCATGGTATGTATGGTAGTTGATAATACGCATAAACACCGGTATACAAGTATTTCCCCACAAAGCACATTTATACCCGTACCCGGAACTTCTGTGCGTTTTATGTACGACATCTATATACATACCCGTACCCGGAACTTCTGTAAGTTCTGTACTCCCCGTGCCACAATGCACGGGGTACGGGTACACATATTTTATACCCACAAGGACCTTCTGCAAGTTCCGTAACACTTTCATACCCGTACCCGGAACTTCTGTGAGTTTTATGTACGACATCTTTATACCCGTACCCGGCACTGCTGTAAGTTATGTACGCCCCGTTCCACAATACCCGGGGTACGGGTGCAACTATTATATACCCACAAGGAGCTTCTATGAGCTCTGTAACACATTCATTCATACCCGTACCCGGAACTTCTGTGAGTTACGTATATACGACACCCATTCCCGTACCCGGAAGTTCTGTAAGTTATGTACGCCCGGCACCACAATACCCGGAATGTGGGCATCCTTTTTCCATTTGCCACAATACCTGGGGTGCCGGTACTGATCCGGGCTTAGACCATACGTACTGCACCTGTGCGGTCTTGTAGTACGACTCTATGGCTCTTTTTTTAGTTTTTCTTGCATCTTTCGCCGCCCGAAGAAAAATACGATACAGTAGTAATAAGACTGAACAGGTGCGTATGACAAAACAAACACGTATCGTACGTATCGTATTCGTATATAGTACCGAGTACGTTCGCGTCGTACATACAAATCAAATTACAAGTGGGATCACTTACTTACTACGTTTTAGAGCCAAAATTCCTTCCCATATTTTCATTTTGATCGGCAGAGCCGTTTGTGAGCCGTTAGTTCGAGCAACGTGAGAACTTTGCGTATCAATCCCACCACAAAATTCTCGGAACGTGTTTCCTGATGCCATGATTTTGGTGTCCGGTACGTGTTATTATAACCTTGCGTCGATGCGAAACTTCAGCAAGACGTCTACAGCAGACTTGCAGGAGTACCGTATAAACACGGAAGAAAGCACACCTCCCTCCACACATAAATAAGCACACCCGGTGATACATACTTTACTTCGTTTTTTTACCGTCCCTTTATCACCGGGGGTACGATGGATAACACCCCCCCTACGTATAATATGTACGCCTGAAACAGTGTCAAACTACACTATTATCACACCACCTGGTGGATGGATATCGTTCACAATTCACAATCAACCCGGGCACCGGTATGGACACCAGCATGGAGGCAACTGCTGCGGCCCCTCACAGTGGGCCGAACGAGTCTGCGGCTTCGACCCCACCTGTAGTTGCTGCTGCCGCGCCTCGGGCGACAATCATGTCGTTTTTCTCTGGGACCAACGCGCTTACCGGTACTGGCCCTAACGTTATCACGTCAGAATATCACGGTGGTGAGAAGTTAATTTTGTTTGGTTTGTACATATATATACTGTAGTTTGTATGTTTGTCTGCTATACTTATTCAGTATAGTCATTGCGTCGGGCCCGAAGGCGGAAATGTTACTTCAAACAGGAGTTACCTCATATATCCGTTTTCTTGATATATGTGTGTTTCTAGTATGAATTCCAAAGTCGCAACCTGACAGTAAAAAAGCCGATTTACACGAACCGAAACAATAATTACTCATATTTCTACGACGAAAACCATAAAATCAACCCTAACACGATATCTCAAACGCGTTGTTCAACTACGCGAAAAACGGCAGCATCGCTACTAGCGCGGCTAGCATTTTGTAATCGCCCCGGTGGGCTAGCAGGTAACCACGAAGCTTGTTAGCGTCAAAGTCGTGAGTTCGAGCCCCCCCGAGTGCATGCTCGTAGAGACTTTTCCTCGCAAACAAATATCTTGACTAGCGGGAAGCGCGAGAGCGTGCTTTAGCGAAATTCGATGAAGATCGACGAGCGTTGGGAAGGCTAAACCCTCTGCGCGATACAAAGCAAGGCAAGTACCGTAGTGGGGGAGGAGGGAGAAGAGCCTACTTTGGAACCCCGGATCTGAGTTACGACCAGGGAGGAAGAAAGACTGAAGTGCGAAGATAATAAATGGGATGGAAAAAAAACAAACAAAACAATGCAAGATGAATACTCGCGCTACACATATGCTTGTAGTTGCAAACCGCAAAATCCTGATCCCGACAGTACCGATGTTTATTACGCGGGGAATTCCTCACCGATCCGGGGTTATCCCCAATCTTCGCTACAATCGATCCCAACGCCTGCAGTGGCAGGTGCACATATCTAACGGTGACACGGTCTATTTCCAGCAAGCAAGTATCGCACCGCTGGTACGATTAAGACGAACGACGCCGCAAACAAAGCGAAATGGCAACGGAACAAAGGCCAACGGAAATTTGGAGATTTCAGGTAATGTGCATTTAGTAAAGACACGAACAAGGTAATCGTTCAGATCGTTCAATGCCTGCAATGCTTGCCGGCCGGTGTCGTCTGTTTTAAGGGCAACTCGTATCCCCATGCTTGTATTATGGTTTGAGCTCAGATAGTTATCGGGAAATGTGCACCGCGTAACTCTTCGACAGGACCGACTAGATAGTTGAATTTTTCCGGCGTGAACAGAAACTGCAGTCATGACACATCCACACGCCCACCCTTGTGTTCACCGATTTCACAACATCCGCACGGTCTAGCGAGGAGCTCGTTCTGAGCAATGCGCCTTGGTGATACAAAAAATGGTCGGCACTTTTGGTTAAACACTTTCAGGAAACCCACTCTTAGTTTAGTCGTTCGATCGGCTAACTTCGTTGACGGTGGCTAAGTGGTGTTGGACGAACGCTGCTGACCTACGTGTGTTTTCTATGTATGGCCTTGTTGGCTCTCTTACCCCCGGTGCCAACGTGATTGTGTTTCAGAATGGAACGTCTGATAAGGATTTCATCGACGACGCTGTAGCCGGGCCTAATGGGACCTACGTTTTTGCAGGCACTACCCGTGGAAACTGGAGCGCCACCAATGCTGGACTCGAGGACTGGGTTGTTTTCAAAATCGACGCCGACAGGGATATTCTCTGGAGGTGGCAGGTGGGTGGTACTGCTGTAATTTTTATCGTGTGAGATAATCAGGCCCATGGAACACACTACTCACAGGGATTTCCCGTCGTACAGGGAAATTCATGAAGTTGCTGTCGATATCACGCAGTTTGCCTGCGGCTAAAAAAACCACCAAACAGTCTGAGTGTGCTGCATCTTGTTGAGTTGTTGTTGCTGCTGCAAATGACCAGTCCCCTAAACCATACTTTGTTCGGCATGCGCTCTCTTTCCGTGTGTCTACGGAAAGAATGCCGCAAAGCACACCAAGTACTGCGTTTTTTGTTTGGTTTCCAAACAGATGCTCTTGCTGCCGGGGCCCTCTGCGCAGACAATGGCCTCCCAGCTATTCTTACATTGTCTTTGGCTGGTTACTCTAGCGAACAGAACACGACCCACTTGCCGCGTCTTTTCAGAATGAGTAATTTCTCACGCCCCCTGCAAAACGCTTGTGTGTGATACAGCCGTGGTGGGAGGAGTGATTCTTCGTTGTTTTACAAAAGTCTTGCGCTGGGTAGATCTGCCCTTCGAGGCGGTCGGATATACGGATTGGTACGACATCATACGCGACACGATGGTGCGCCACACGGGACTGTGATAACACGGTATACGAAACGATCTAGCAAGTACGGTATGGTAAAACACGCAAGGTAACACAGCCCGTCCACCGACGTATGAGTCCATTTTACGCGACAAGAGATATGGACCGCAATAGCAGAACATGGATGTTGAGATCCACGTATGTGTTGATGTGCAGTTACCACGCACGAATAAGAGTTTACGAGTATTTTAGCTCAGACACTGAGGCAAAATCAGTACACGGCGACCAGAGCTATAGATAGTGCTCCAGTGCGTGGTGCGCGCAGTGCACCACGAGGTGCGCCCCCCGCAGGAGCCCCTGGGGGGCCTCCGTAGTTCCGCCAGAGGCGAACAGTTTGGACCTATATATATATGCGTAAATTCACTCAAAAGGTTCGCCTCGTTCGCTTGCCTTGCAAAAAACAAAGAAACAAGCACAGGAATTATTACCCCGGGTACCGAGGGTTTCAGTAGATCGCAGAGTCATGACAAACAAGGATATTCTTAACAAGGCACATAACACGCGCGAACGGTCTATTCTAAATCGAGTAGCAATTACCAGGGTTCCTATTATAGTACATCACGAAGCCCACACGAACACTACAAAAAACACATATTAATAGAACAAACATTCTACGCAGCTCAGGCAGCTCGCAAAGTTGAGTATCTACTATTCAATCCGTTGAACTCACAGCTGACGTATTTACATTAATTTTATTTAACCATGGGGTTACTTACTCGAGTTTCTGTGCCTCCCCAGATCGTAGATAGATGGATACGATGTAGGTTACCAGTCGAATCATTGAAACCGCCTATTCCTCTGTATGTGCGAGCCTTCGAAGCCTTGTTTCACCATTGCACAGAGCAAACCCTCATAAGTTTGAACATTTAGTTCCCCAAAACAAAAAAAAAAAACACAAAGAAGTTCAGCATGGAAATGTCGAACATATCACCAACAAAAGGCCTCCAAAACAAATCGCCGAAAAGAGACCCAAGAAACAAAACGAAGCGCACATGTCTTTCGGCCTGCGGCCAACAAATGTGCGTGGGTTCCAAACAGATTCGCGGCAAGCCGCACATCTACTTCTGTTTTGTCGTGCGCTGCGCCGATTCCTCAGGAAAATAGTGCACCTGCGCAATATTTCACCACCTAATTATTAACCCTGGCGGCAACATCGCGAGGTTGCTCTTGCTCTTACAGTCCTTTGGTCTACGTATTGTATTTTCATTGTTTCCAAGACGTTACCACTGTAGAACATTGCAGGGAACATTCCATGGAACGGCGCGGGTTGTCGTAGGGTACAGCCGCCCGTAGTATCGGTATTTTTCCTCTGATGGTAAAGCTTTCAACATCGTTCCCATATGACATTGGCGACTTGTTCATCATAGCGCCGCCATACGTCACTACCGAGCGCACCCACTTAAATGAGCCGGCATACAACTCCACTGATAACACATTTCCCATAGGCGTCGACGGCTATCTAGGTATAAAGCAGTCCGTACGGCTTGTTGCAGTGATTGTTTTCGGCTTGGGATACCGCCGCGCAACGGAGGGTTTAGCAGCGGCCACGGAAGTGAACTTGGTCGTTGTCGACAGTTCGAGTCTTGACCAAAACGGCCTGGAAGAACAACGAACCATCTCGCGACAGAGACAATTACAGAAGCAACGACAGCACTAGTGCATAAGCGACTACCTGAACAGCAGTAGTACTGCAAAGAAAGTACTGCATTATCGACTACGGAAATGCACCATTACTACGACCGTAGTACAGCGTAAGCGACTACCAGCACTATAGCTACAAATGTACTGCTGTACAGCGATAACTTCAAGTACCGCAGCACACCACTACAGCAATCGCACCTGCGACATCAACTGCGACAACAGCACTACGAGGCGTAAACGTCTTGCGGCATCAACTTGGCTTTCCCCACGTGCAAATATTGGGCCTAAGCTCACGCGAGCTATCCACAATGGAACGAACGCCCGCATTTTACGGCCAGTCATCTCTGGATGGCGGATATCAAATATTGACATCCAGTCAGAAACGGACACCAGCACGAAGGCGAGTTCAGGCACTTTCGTGGTCGTCCGTGACATTTGAAAACTAGTGGCTTGAATCTGCGTTGATCATCCGGACAGCAGGCCCTGCGCAACGTGCGTAAAAGCGGTTGCCGTCAATAGTTTGTCTGGCCGAGTATCGTATATCCCCTAACCTTCGATATAGAGTGCCTCTCAGCGACTGCATGCTGCACACATGAACCCTAATGCAAGGGTTTGGAAGCCACATGCACAAGTAAGATGGTGTGGACAATGCAGTATGTGGTCCAGGCGATGCAACTGTCTGTTGACTAAAAAGTGTTGGAATCCGTATGCTTGTAAAGATAAGTCGGCCATCCCAAACATGTACCTACTATCAATACCCGTTCCATCCACAGCACGTTTTGATGTGTCGCATTTATGTTATGCGCCAGTTGGTGGAAAAAAAAGCGACAGCGACCAAATGAATTGTGTTCAAACACTGGCGGTTAATTATTGTTGTGCATGTGACATGTATTACAGTATGTAGATGGAAGGTGACCTTCTCTCATTAAGGTAAAGGGTAAGTCAATCGGTTCGTCACTACCGATTAGAGCTGCTTCGGAAAACTGCTGATGTCTCACGCTGGTGTAATTTCTATGAACGAATGTCGTTCACGCCGTCCGCCACCGACCAAATCATTGTAGTCTGTTCGCAATGTTGTTTTTCCTGGCGAATGTCGAACAGTCCGCTCCCTTGCACTCAGCTTTACGGTCAACAATATCAATTTGGCATGTACCTCTCATTTCCGTGATGCGTATCCAAAATACTGCCTGGCAGGATGGAACTTTGCAAGGAGATATCACCACTGCCGTTGCTATCGCAGAAGACGGGTCAGTCGTCGTGGTAGGGAATGATCGCGAAGGGAACGCCGGGTTTCAGGCCGCTAAACTGGACGCTGATGGTACCCTTTTGTGGGAGTGGGAGGTGATATGTTGTTTTTATTGGTAATGCCAACGTCACGTTTGCCGTGCGGACTACGCGAAGCACATAAGTACGCCCAACAACTTGAATAAAAAAGAGCCCAGCTTCGGCAAACTTTCTTGGACCACGTAGTGGCTGGATTGTGACGGGGTCAGCATTAAAATGCTTTTGAAATCTCATTGCTCAAAACGATATCGACCGCCTGCCTTTCCTGGGTCGTTCACCATTTACAAACTGCGACACACATGCGAGAGCGAATACCGTTCGCCGCCTGAGAACGTTTACACCCCTATCAGAGATACTCCAATATATACTGGTATAAATAATGTGTTGATATTACCTGGGCGATAATTGTTTCTGGGAGGTGATGAGACGACGTGTCGCAACCTCTACGCCACAGTGTTGGCGCTGCCGCACTACGGCATCAATGAAAAAAAAAAACTGATAAAACCTTTGTTCGCGTGCAACACCCAACATTGCTAGGACGGTACTGCCAACAACGTGGATTTCGTCAAAGGACTTGCAATGGCGGATGATGGTTCGGTAGTCCTGGCGGGGTCGACAACAGGGGACTGGGAAGGAGTGAACAAAGGCGACCACGACTTGGCGGCGATAAAACTGGACGCAAACGGAACTCTGCTGTGGAAATGGCAGGTATGAGCGGTGCGGTGCCACGGTAAGGATAAAATAATGTCGGCCCAAGAGTATTAAGGGAGGCCATAGTAAGTAGGACGCATGCTACGATAGAGGTGCACCATGCGTTTTCTGAGCTCCTCACCTAAGGAGCGTCATACCTCACCGAAAACAATGATTTGGAGGGAAAATAAAAGTGCTGGCGGATGAGAAATCTCATGACCGAAGTATTTATGAAAACAATATTTCGTCACAAGAATGAAAAAACGACGAATTTGGGTTAAGGAGCCCGATCGTTCAGAAAACGATTTAGCCAAAAAGTGCTACCTCTACCGTAGCACGCGTCGTTAGGGCCTACGGTACACGCACACAACCACAATGTTTTACCTGTTTTTGCTATGATACCAGTATGTGTTGCTATTCAATATCGTCCTTCGTAATAGTTTCGGAACGTGTGAGCGTATCACGTGAGTAACTACCAGATAATATGGTACGGGTTATACCGTAGTTTGACCTCAGAATAGGGCATATAAATGCTCGTTGAGTGCCAGGTGCGATAATGTGAGCCTTATGCGAAGAGCTCAGACAGTACGGCACCAACCGCACCGAGGAATTTCTAGTACGAGCTCTGTTACTTTTATTTCCTTTGCGTCGTCTTTTGGTTGTCCATGTTTGGATTCGGGACATATCAGACGGTAGGCGTTGTTGCACTTCTTGGATGCTATTTTTTCGGACCGGTTGAGCTCATCAAGCAAGCGACTCCCGGTGACTATGATATGTACCTGCATTTTTCTTCTAGTTCTAGTGGCTGATCCCACGGAATGCTTTGTACAATTTTCCCCAATATAATCCGGCCGGTTGGGCGCCATATTTGACGATTTTTAACTTGTCAACTTGTTCTGGGACTAGCGCATAGATGTCGTGGTCGTATTGCTTTCAAAAGCATGCACTCCAAGTCGTGTTTTGGGTGTGTCATTGAGCTCATAATCTGCAGGACTTGAACGACTTGGCGCCTCCCCTAGGGTGGCATTGCTTTAAGCGCATATCAAGGTTGGTCGCGTCTCGCGAATATCTCTATGTTAAATCTTGTGTCGAGTGAGATATTGAACCCTCTCGCGAGGAGCTGCGGAGATAAGTCAATATCCCTACCGTGGCATTGCGTGCGCTGTGGTATATTTGACTGAACTAATCGACGGGTGTGGTTCCCGTTGTACCGCTGGAGAATGATATACTCTCAAAACCACTATGCAGTCTGGTTCAAGGTGAATTTCTCACTTCAAGTAAGAGCCGGAAGTCCAAGCCGTTTTGGTGAGCTAGGCCCTTAGTTTGTGCAGATGTGTCCTATTAATACCTGCCGGCCCGTTTAAGGGTCCCTTTGGTAAAAAAAGAAAACAAAGAGGGTACTTGTGTTTTGAAAACAAAATTGTTTTTGTCCATTTAAGAGCAGAAATACTTATTATTACTCCTTACCGACCACGACAAACCTCTAGTTCTAGCGGTCAGACCTGCTCCTGACCATCCTATGGCTTGTTCGTGATAAGCACTAGGAGGTATTGGGACTCTGGGATCGGCAAGGGAGGGCAGACATTTCTGTCTTTGCATCACGAACAGAGGGTGCTCAGAGCGAGATTGTTTTTATCGTTTCGGAGCTCCTGTTCGGTGTCTACATTCTGCTGTGACCGCGTTGGTCACTGAGGGCGGTCGAACTCGAGCCCCCGATAGGCCTGCTTACTGAGTGCCCGCCGTCCTCGACGGAAGTCTGAATTGGAACAGTACCAGCGGCAGGACAAACCGTCATTCATAATAATCGTTGTTGGGTACCACAGGTAGTTGGTGTCCATTGTGAGTTAGAGACACTTTTTCGGAATGAAAAGGGCGTTGGATCGATCCGGCTCCTGAGATAAACATGCTGCTGCGCATGGCCTACGCTCGACACAATTGATCCCGTGGAAGTCCGACCATTAAAACCGGACGAATGCAACGGCCTCATGAAAGGCAGAAGTTATACCACAAATTATGCTGCAACTGAAAGTGAAAACGGATTTCGTTTTATTCGGAGACAGCAGTGCTCTTTTTTGTGTCTGTCCGAAGAGGCTCCATATCATATTTTTTTGTTTCCGTCAGATAATCGTCTTTGGCGTTGCAGTTGGGTATTTGGGCCTTAAGAAACGCAAAATTAGCGGCGAACAAAAACACGAAAAGGAGTACATCGTTCGTCAAGGCCTCGGCAGGGGCTGAAAACAAACGTGCGCACAATTTCAATACTTGGATCTCTGAAAAACAGCTTGAACACTTCAACTTTTGTGCGGAAAACGAGGCGTATTTTACATTTGCCTGGTATTTACTTAGTTTCAGTTTCGGATCAGCTCCGGGCGTATATATCTGACTTGACATTGATCCTACGCGGTTCAAGCTTCTAATGTTCGCGCTTATTTTTTACAGACATGCCTTGAAGTACTTGGAAGCGGCTCGTTCAGAATATAAAGTAAACAAGAAGATTGAAACGCCTGGCTGTTCATGGCTTTGGTCAAGGCCGGTGGTTGGTCGAGACATATTCCACCGCCAGAGCCAGCCGTAGGACCTCCACGGACAAACTGGCTATGCCACCGTTATCCATTGGTCATGGCGGCCAGTATGATATCAAATATGTGATATTCGAGACGATAGTGTAACCGGCATTCCTGTCGGACAAAACCTGGGCTGTTCCAACTCGAACCAGGTCGTAGAACGACCGGTGTTCTACTCGTCTGAAGGCAAGATGCCCGGAATTTACGTGGCACTACGGTGCTATTCGGTAGACGTTTGAAACATAAACTGAACAATTCGAACGACGGCGTCGTTGCTATTGAACGGGTCGCAACGTTACAGATTTGACGGGTCAAGCAGTCGAACTCTACGATATATCCAGCAAAGTTGTGGATTCGCCTGCCAACCGTCGCGGTGGGAACACTTGGTGTGGATGGTGCGGTACGCTCCGCGTGTGCACAACATCTGCAGTCCACTCCCTGTTGTTGACCGACGGATATTAGGGGCCAGTCGATAATTTCCCGCGGCCGCAGTTCAAACGTCCGTCATCCGCTCGGTGGTTTGTTCAAGCCCACCCGTGTCTGTTTCTAAGCACGTGTTAATCTTCACTGCGCGAGAAACGAGTTCGCTGGCAACCGATTTACATGACGGCTTCTTCATTGTTGCCGCCGTGCATAGAGTCAGAGCTCTGACAATACCTCAATGATTCATGATGGAACGGAGTTGCTTGCACGTGATATATACCATAATTGCCGGAAGCACTCACGGGCTATCGTTTCATCATACGGTTTCCTCTTCCAACCCTCGTCTGGTGTGTACATCCCGTCGACGATACGCTTCTGTCAGAATGGAACGGCTTTATATGATAGCTTTGAAGCCGCAGCAGTGGGAGCAGACGGCTCGTTCATCTTGACTGGGACTTCAAGCGGAAACTGGAGCGGCCTCAGCCATGGTTCGGCTGATTTCATCGTGTTGAAAATTGATTCTATGGGGAATGAAGTTTGGAGGTGGCAGGTAAGTGGGTCGGTATATTCGTCTCGCTCGTGATCCATGCGATACGTGTTTCTGTCACTTACCGGCAGATACGTTCGTACCGAAGGTACAGGCTGAAAAATACAACATGAGGAGTTTAACAAAGACCAACAGAGCCGTACAGTAGATAATGACGATTGTAGTTGAACGACACCATGTTTCTGTTATACGTTCTACGTTTTCCGGCATTATCGCTCAAATCGAACCGCCGCGTGTAAACTCTATGCACAGGCGGCATCGTCAGCTTGCATACACTCAGGCGCGTTTACATCAGACTTCGGTATGACCACAGTATCAGAGACCAGCACTTCGAATATATATTCGGGAGTTCTCCTTTTGTCTATTTGACAATGGCCCCTATATCAGTGATCTTTTTGCAGGTTTGAGGAGTGCGTAATCTCGTAGCGTTTCATCAATGTTGAATGCAGGAAGCGGCGAGTCAATGGGCGTTAAAGTTTGTTCGTTTTTTACTTTTTCTCACCCTTACAGCAGTTTGGTATATCGTATGTTAATGTTACCTCTATGTGGACGCGGATACATATGTTCAAGTCAGCTAGCTTGCCAACTAATAATAGAAGGGAACGTTAGTGCTGTGGGTCGATGCATCAGCCCGGAAAGTACATAGAACCGTGGTGTGAGCTGACTAGGCAAGTGGCCCGCCCTCGTAGCCTACTCGTGTCCACGTCCCCGTTTGGCCACATAAACATCTTTTTCATACATTGGTTTTCTTCAGCATTTCAAGTTCGATTAACAGACACCTACAGTAGTACCACCTCGGCTTCTCATACCACAGATACAGCGGCTCGACATGCACAGTGTTCTTGGAGACCCAACAGGCATGTGCAGTCATCATTTCCGGCCTTGCGAGCGCTCGGCTTGAGTGGCGGCTGGCCTGCATCGCTGCGCCTAGTTCTCTTGTATGATTGTTACGTTCAAAATATGGCTCACGTAGCATGGTTTTGCGCCTATTGTAGTTCCACGGTATTTGAAATCCCTCCTTACTCAGAGAACTCCTGCTTTGACGAGGTATGCAGGTGGTGGTTTGTGTTTTTCGGCCTCGGGAATATAGGCAGTAAACGCATAACCCGAGACCCGTTGAAATGGGCGTACATACTTGCAACAGTGAAGGCGATGCCATATCATTGACAACTGGCGTTTTCTCCCAGACCTCTAAAGAATAATGCTATGGAAGGTAGATCCATCTCAGCGCACTGCCGCCCTAACTGTTTCTGCAAGTTCCAATATTATGGCTACTGCGGGTGATTTCGGGGTACCTATAGGCCGGCTTGGTCGATATGTGTTATCCCCGCTGTAGTAGTTAATTGCCAACAAAAGGCTTCGCCCGTCGCGTCTTGGATAGGGTGGGACCGCGGGCGACGACGTCTTCACGGCCGTATCGATAGGAAGCACCGGGTCGGTGTTCCTGGCAGGATATACGTCTGGTGACTGGAACGCGTCGAACGCGGGTCTCGACGATTTCGCCGCATGCAAGTTAGACGCTGACGGGAACGAAGTGTGGAAGTGGCAGGTAAGCGGGTGTCAGCAGGAACGATATATTCTTGTTGTTTCTGCACTGGCTTCCCTGGCTTGCAGAGCAAGAATCGTGCAGCTTAGCCTTTCGTCGGGCGGCACACGACACCATCGCCGAACGTTAATCTTGACTTCTTAGATACGCGTATATGGAGCAAGCGGGAACCAAAGAGCAGTTTTGATAGCAAACTGACACATGCTAGGGATAGAGGTGCAGCATGTTTTTACTGAGCTTCTCACTTAAGGAGCGTCATACCTCACCGAAAAAAGGATTTTGGAGGAAAATAAAAGTGCTGCCGGATGACAAATATCCTGACCGAAGCATACTCTGAAACACATTTCGTCACAAAAATGAAAAAACGACGAATTTGGGTTAAGGAGCCCGATCGTTCAGAAAACGATTCAGCCAAAAAGTGCTACCTCTACCGTAGCAGGCGTCAACTTTTCTCCTATCATGACGTGGGGCTCTGTCAGAAGTTTCGTGGTTGGTGCCTGACTTCATTCTTGGTAAACCACGGTATCACCTGTTGACTTTGACACCTGCGTCACGATGGAGATATATGTGTTACAATATATATATAGTCATGTACGTCAATCAGATACGACCAAACATTATTTCACGATGGAGCAACGGAAATGCCGACCCACTCTGTTACCATAGAAACCCTTCGTGGCAAGGTCTAGCAGGACACGGTGCTTGGGAACGCCGCATTGTCAGCAGACGTCGATTGATTTCCTGGACATTGACTTAAAACCTGGAATACGTTCGTGGCCGGCTGCTCCTACTGACAGGATGGCACATCTGGGAAAGACAATCTAGTCAGCATCACAGCACAAAATGACGAGTCTGTCATCATCGCTGGGGACACTCGGGGTGGGTGGAATGGGGCTTCCCTTGGCGAAGGAGATTTCGCTGCTGCAAAGCTGGGTGATGGCGGAATCGAGCTTTGGCGTTGGCAGGTGACTCGGCTACTGTACCTCGAAACTGCATACGACGTGCGATAATGGTCATGAAGACGAAGGTTGCCGTACGATGATCACCTTAGGAGATTGCTGTTTCGCCTTCTGACAGTCACTCGCGCGAGTTGTGTAATCAACTGGTTTGCGGTTTTGAGGTATCGAGCTTTTCTGCTTGCCGATTGTCACCGCCATACAACGCGTCAACAAGGTGTTGTGAATACCGTGCTCGAATACGTACTGGGCAACCCGCGTGAATGGTTTAAATTGTATCCCTGAGAACAGGGTCATGGGTCCGTAGATTCGGAAGCGAAAATAAGCGTACCGTCCGCCCGATAGTTTTGTTCCTGAAACTGTAGCTTCCGTGACTAAGCGACGAGGTGGTCAAACCCCCGTACAAAGTTGACAGCAAATTGTTTTTTTTAAGAGTGCGCCTACTGCGCGGTTGCCTTTGTTTACTTCAGGACGGGACGTCCGGCAATGATGGTGTGCACGCCATCGTTACAACCGGGTCGAACTCAGAGACCCTCTTGGCAGGGTTCGTCGAAGGAACGTGGGACGTCGACGGCCTTGGCGGAATTGATTTCGGAGCTGTTATGCTCGATACGAGTACCCCGAGCGGTTTTGAAGTCACCATGTTTCCGACACAGTCTCCAGTCGCTAGCAATCCTCCATCGCCTGTCTCAACGCCCTTTCCTCCAACTACACAACCTCTTGGACCCGTTGGTGAAGTCACTACGGCAGAGCCCATGCTCATTCCATCCACATCATCGCCGCAGTCGACTCCTTCACCCACGCTGGCGGCTGATGGCGTTCGCTTGAACGCTCTGCTGATGGTGATGGTAGTTGTGCTATCGTGTGTGCTCGGCCTCGTTGGAGTTGTGGCGGGGGGGTGGGTTTTTCGCAGACGTGCTCGGAGAAAAACAGAGGGCCCGGTATCACCCTCAGCTTCGGAGAGTGGGTATATCGGCCGAAACGGCGACGGTGCCTCCGATGGTAGTTTTCCTACACAACAGAGCGCTTGGTCGCTACAGGCGGGTTATTCTGCTTCGGGTCCGAGCCAGGGAAAGAAAGCCGTGCCTCCAGCCACCTCGACCAGTCCTTCCAGCACCGTAGCCCAGGCACCAAACATGAACGAGGGAAAGGCAGCCGATGCTGACGATAGCAGGCAACACGGAAACACACCGCCAGTGTCTAGGGAAACCGCAGCCGTGTGCGATGTGGCCATGCTTGGGTCAAACGAGAGCGCAGCTTCGCCAGGAAAAAGTTTCCGGAGACCAACACGTAGTCTCGGAGTTGTTGAAGCTGTGCTAGAAGCAGCGCATGTACTAGCCCGGACTTCCCCTATCCCCGGCGTGGCGGAGATGGCGGGCCTGGTGGCCATCCTTGTGAAAGTGGCGAAAGACGACTCCAGTATCACGGGGGCGGGTGACAGCATGGTGAAGCGGTGCCGCTCAGTTTTTCTCCTAGTCCAGCGTGCAGCCGAAGTGCTTGATGAGGTAGGGTGCTGCCGTCAGGTGAAGCGCATGTTGTCTGCTCACCTTAGCTTTCTGTGAATTATCGAGGGCGCTTTTCTGGGGGAGAGTAGGAAACCGAAAGAATCAACTCCGATTGGAAGAGGTGAAACATGCTTGAACCGGTAGTGCACGTCAGACGATTGGCTACTGGCGGTGCACACCAACGGTATGTATCACATGTTGGTAAAGGCGTATGGTGCTATAGTATTATTTTCAAGAGCTCGAACCTGGTCAGAAGGCGCTATTCGTAGCTTGGTCGACGACTTTATCATCCTAATGCTTCGCCCTAAGCGTACGATAGTTTCTGATCAATACGTACATTATGTATTTTGTTGTCGGTTGGTTGTGCTAGGGTACGGGTTAAGAAGGCGCCTACTAGTGACCCTAACAACAACGTACTGCCCGCGGCAAAACACGTTAAATATCGTAACGCTCTCCGAGTGGTTGCCCCGGCAAAGCACGAATATCTGCATCTCACACGTCCATCGCGTCGTCTAAACAATACATTGGCTTGATTGGGTTGAGGCGATTGCCGTTGTTTGGGGCTCGGTGTGTGGAAGTGGAACGCGATATTGAGCAGTTCCCCTCTGGCTGCCATTGTCTCTGACAAAATATGTGCTCAGTAGAAAGCATTTGTTCGTTGGAACCACGGATAAATCCCATGCCGAAACTTGATGACGGTATGTTGTCAGCCGCGATAGAACGCGATGTTTAAACTGATATTGTGTCGTTAAGACGGCCGACAGAGTACGGGCAACTAGAGTATTGGCAACTATTGGAGAGGAACCAGCACGAGCGTAAATAGTGTTGTAAACTTGAAGACAATCGCGTTTAGCATAAACGAGGTGGACTACAGTAGTTAACCTTCGAGAAAAGCCACTGTTAAGGTGGTTCCATATTCCTCGTGGGGGCTTAACGTTTCACCGGGAGCATGACTACGGTAAATCTTGTTCCCGCAACTAAAGTACCGTTTTTATGCGCTAGTTGTATGCTGAATATAATAGTGTTACAGGCATCAAACAAAACTGTAGCTTATTGCGTTAAGATCTTAATCCATCAGAAACTATAAAGTCGAAACTTGATATCTCGTACACGTGATGAATCGTTCACGTTTGGCGTATCCTTACGTACTCTGGCACATTTCCCCAATACTCAACTGAATCTGTAGATCGACCGTGTCGTCGAGCCAACCCATCGTTTGTTGCTGGAGGATGTGCGCGACGCTGTCGGTGATCTGGTGGACATAATCAAAACGTACCAAAGCAAGGGGAGGATATCTCAAGTGATGGTGTCGACTTTGTTCAAGAGACGTGAGGAAGAGGCGGAAGCAGTCATCGAGGCGGCCATCTCTCGGCTGCATGTGAGCGTGCACGTGTTGCCGCAAGGCTTGTAGGTAGTATGCGACAGCAGTAGTGCAAGAAACCCTGACAACACTTGACCACTTGCTGTTCTATTGATGGGCCAGGAAGACATTCGAGGAATATCGAGTGGCATTATTGTTTCAGACTAATCCGTCACATTGACAGCGACAAATACCTCCGTCGGAGTGTTTGGGTTCCTAAGCTTATCGTATACGGTACAGCAGCTGGAACCGACGGTTGGGGTAGGGTACTACTTCTACCTCATCAAATTATGCAAAGTGTTGTGATAATTGTATTAGGTCCAACGGGTTTCGAGATCCTTCACATTGTTTATCTTCACTTCACGGGGCGCGTGGCAGTATATTGAGTAACTACTGTGACGGTGAGCACAATGTTTTGTTTCCTGTAAGAGACGCCATCTAAGCTCAATTTTCATAAAAGATAGCCAACACCCCCAAGCGTTGTGACGTCTACCCGCGCGATGTTGCTTTACATTCTGCTTCGATGTATGTACTTATTTACTGTAGTAACCTAAACTACGTAGTAGCAAATGTTTTTGAGACCGCGGTATCCGCCGCGGCTGCCGCTCCGATCATCTCCCGCTCAATAATACCTCCTGCTCATATTGCGGACGCTTCCAGTTCGGCTTGCAAGTACAGGTAGGGCAAGATCTCAAGAAACTCGGGCAATATGTGAGGGCGGGTCTGCGTCCCCTTCCGGAAGGGCCCGAGGTAAGCGTGCTTGGTCCGTATTTTCCTCGCGATTTATATCACGGTGGAGTCTACTGAGGCTTGCGCCATAGTCTTGGATGACATATCCATCGAATGTACCAGTGCTTCCGGAAATGCGCGTTGAAACGTCAATCGAAAGTCGGATGGGTGATGATATACACCACACGTTTCCGTGCGATGCAGCTTCAAATTATGTTGTTTTTTTTCCGTCGTGTATATTTGCCTCCCTTGTCGCGCGTTCCAAAACAAAACGCTACGTTTCTCTCGCAGATACCGAATACTGCATCGCGGGGAAGCTTGGTATGCCAGTCTCGACGAACACGACGCCAACGCAACCTTGATACCGTTGAGATTCCCGAATGCTGTGTGACGATAACCGACGAGCTGCTAGGGAAGGGCGGGTTCGGTGCTGTTTACATCGCAGACTACAATGGTTGGAACGCGGCAGCGAAGGTTTGTCGGTAACATCGTTTCGACTGGCACAGAATCGGAACGATGGCGTGGCAGTCAGTATGAACAAGATACACGATATACGAAAGAGGGAATAATTTTCGGGTGAAAGGTTGTATGGATGAGGGGCATGGGATAGTGTATCAGGTAAAATTTTTATTTTCCTCCCAAAATCGGCGTCTGGGTCAGGTATAGAGCCCTTCAAGTGACCGGCCTCAGAAACAACAACGAGTGTCGCACCTCCATCGTAGCATGTGTCAAGATTCAACCCTAATCGTAGTTGACAAACTGGTGGAAAGGTAAAGCTAACCGATGCCCGCTGTCTGTAGCGTCAATGTTGGCGGACGCCGTTCAGTACCGCACGCTTGATTGTCGGATGTGTAGCTGTCGTTTGTCAATGCTACCAATGCCGTTCAAAACTAACCGTGTGCATATGATTTCTTGAAGTCCCGTCATTGTATTGCTTGTGTATCCCCTTCACGAACGCCAACCGTCCAGGTTGTACAAGTGGAGCACGATTTAGGCAAACCGCATAATCTCAACGGGGAGATGGGGCTCGGTACCAAGCACCATGGGTCGGACGTGGACGTCAAACGTAGTCGCCGTAATCAGTTTCTGAGGGAGCTACAAGCAATGATTCGTTTGAGGAGCCCGCACACGGTAAACGTTTACGGAGCCGTTACATCTCGTGAAGATCGATTCGTTCTGGTCATGGAACTGCTAACAGGCGGGGACCTGCGCGCGCTGTTGAAGGATGCCGTTGAGCCCCTCGCCGAAGAGCGCGTCCACAGGATAATCAGAGACATCTGCGCTGGAATGGCTTTCCTGCATCTTAAGGAAACAGTGCATGGAGACTTGAAGTCGCCTAACGTGTTGTTGGATGGCGTGGGGAGAGCTAAGGTAACGATACACTACACGGCTCTAAAGTACTTGTAGGAGGGTGTGCTCGTTTGTTTCATGGCCGTAGTCGATGACCATGCACAACACGCATGCCTACCTTACGGGTGTTTAAGCGAGGGGCGTGTACCTATACTAGGAGCCTGCACACAGGCCGAGGGGAGCTGCGGAAGGTTTGGAGACACACACGTGTTGGAAAGTATGGGTATCGATATGGCCGTACACGAACATTGCTGCAATCCTTCACAATTGACAACGACATACTGCCCCATCCAATCGGTTGGATTTCCCTTGCCTTCACGATTCAGATTGCCGATTTTGGAACCTCCAGATGGCCAAGGCTCACAAATTCTACTGGCTTGGTCACCCACACGGCGGACAATGGTCACAGAACGCAAATGAGCTTCGCATGGGCTGCCCCAGAGGTGAACGGAGTTACGACGAATGCACAGAGCAGCTGACGCGTGTTGATCATGGTGGATACGAGAAATATATCAACTGGATGTTTGGGGTTGAAGAGTGTAAGAGTTCATAGCTTCGTTTCCTTAATACTCTTTGGCCATGTAAAACCGTCTACTCGCTCGTTCACCTTGTTTATAGTGCTGCGCAGTTTCAACTACACCGCAAGCGACTAAAGCCAAGTGCAACGTCGGTAGTTATAAAAACCCCATCTCCATGGCTTTAGCTTTAGCATGTGTGTAGTGATGCCAGCCATTGAGAGCGGGCGGGCACCACCGAAGGAGACGCATACACAAACCCATGGTCTGCAAACTCGAGGTGCCTGCTTCAGCGCATCTACGTTTGCCTCCTTTGCTCGTCACCGTCACACGGGCGAATATCGGTGACACTACGGACCCTTGTGGTACGATGGAGGTATAAGGTATACCTTTTTTTGGCTGAAGCGTTTCTGAACGGCGGGGATCCTTAACCCAAAGTCGTCAAATTTTCGTTGTTGTATTGTAGCAGTTTTCACAGCATTGTTTTTACAGTGGGTCATGGTACTATTCATCGGGTACCACTTTTATTTCCCTCCGAAATCCATTTTTGGTAAGGGAGCTGTTCAAGTGGGGAGCTCAGAAACAAAATGGCGAACCTCTATCGTAGCAATGGTGTACGTCTAATTCAGCACATCCCCCGCCTTTCGCGACGTCCATTGTGACCGTGTGTCGTTAGGTCCTGGAATCGAAGGGCACATCCTTCGCAAGCGATGTCTACAGCTTCGGAATCGTAATGTGGGAAGTCGTTTCTAGGAAAATTCCTTGGGCGGACGAAGCGTGTCCTAGAGATATTTACACGCGCGTGGTGTTCAAAGGAGATCGGCCGGGGATCCCTGTCGACGCACCGACTGAGATGGCGAGAGTCATGAGCGCCTGCTGGGCCGGGGCTCCGAATATTCGTCCAACCTTCAGCGGTATCATGAACTGGCAAAAATGGCATTAGTATCATATACAGTAGGATACCGCGGAAGCTCCGAAGCGAAACATGCACAGGGCCCCTTGCCAACATACCTCAGTGGCAATAGATGCGTCATTCGCGGAGGGAAGTACTGCCCCTAGGGTACCATGTTTGCAGCATGACCAGTGTCCACTCGGAGCGTCGTAGTCGGGCACGCGCAATCTCGTGGGGTTGAGCGAATACTCGGATTTTACAGCTGCGTGCGTTCGCGTCGATTAGTGCATACCATGTTCACGCAATGTAGGCTTTATGATGCCCAACAACTTCGCAGAAAGTTCACGATTTTCTCTCTCTCTCGGCTTGTAAGCGACGCTAAGATTGACGAGTTATGCTTTTACGAGACTAGGGGTCTCTTCGATTAACCAAAGATGACCCCAGCGCCATCATCTATACAACTTGAGATGATCGGCCTTCAATGACGGAGTATTCACTCACATGGTGAGATGAACACGGACCGGTTTTGTTTTACCATGATACAGAATCTGCGTACAACAGTAAGAGAATGGGGTACGTACATTTTTGGTAAGTTCTCGGTCTACGAGAGAAAATTCCGACAGCCTTGGAGATATCGTGTATCTGTCGGCCATACTCGTGAATTATATAGATGTTTCATAGTGTGTACTAGCGGTTAATCTGTGCAATGGTGTATGCAGCCTGCGAGATCGGTTTTTGCGATACACCGCTACGACCGGGAGTCGTACGGTTAACTTGAAGCAACTTTATGTGTCCAGAACCAAGCTGAGGGCGTAGCTCCCAGGAGCATGAAACTATGGTGCCCTTTCAACATCGCTTGCCCACACCCTCGACGGCGCGAACCGCTGAACAGGAAGTTAATCTGCCTTCCTGCTAGGAAAAGACTCCTTCGTGATACCGAGTACACCTACTACCCCGAACGTCGATCGACGTCCACATTAGATTGGACACGAGTATAATTCAGATAATGTCTAGCGAAATACGAACCATGAACCACATCAGTACTGTGCTGTACTGTGAATACACTACGTCATGGTCTTACGGTTCCGGCATCAGCATACAGTATGGGACAAGGGCGACTACTGTGCAGGTTCTAGCCTTGTTCTCTTGACCACGTACGGGTGTTAGGTTCATACGTTCATACTACAGTAGCTGTTCCCTTCATGCCCAGGAGAGCTAAGAGAGAAGGCACCTATGTATTATTTTTAAAAGAGGAATCATAAATATAGTAATACCTCCACAACAAAGGAGTTGAATCGAGAAAACGAGAGCATAAGCCCACCATGAAGGGCTGTAAACGCACAAAGCAAATAAAGAACAGAAGGGTACAACATCCATGAGGAAAACTCAGAGAAATCGATATAAGATACAGCGCTTCTCTTCGTATAGTGTTTGTACACCAGTCCAACCGCCATATTACTGTACAACTATACAGGGCCAAATAATGGTCGCGACCTTCGTGATTCGGTGTGTGTGTGTGTTCTTCACATTAAACCTTCCTTTCTACCCGTCGACATCCAGCACACCCAGTGTCCGTGCCGATTCATCATCCTAAAAAGGTACCAGTTCTGTGGTCACAAAACTACGATACAGAGATACTACGCTCAGTGCAGTAAGCAGAGGAGACAATGCAATGCCATATACGACAGGCAAGACCTACCCTGCTAGCAATCCAGGTGCATGCAAGAGAAAAAAAAGAGAAAAGAAAGAAAAAAGCGAAAAGGAAAAATAATAGAAAGTAAACATACTGAAGCAAATCAACAATCAAACAACCAAACAAAAGCATGACAAAATGAAAAGAAAAAAAACAAACAAACAAACAAAAAACAAAACGGTATCAACAGGTAAATATTCAACCATGATCTGAAAATTTGGTTGCTGCTATATGTTCTTGGTCTTGCGTCAGAAATTTCCTCACGTCGAAGGGCATCGACGCAAAGGTTTTCAACATTACGTGCGCGTGTGTTTGTTCTTCACATGAAACCGTCATTTCTACCCGTCGACTCCCAGTACACCCAGTGGCCGTGGCGATTCTTCATCCTTTGGAGATACAAGTCATCATGTGGTCACAAAACCACGGCTCAGAGGCACTACGTTTCAACGCGGTAAGCAGATCAGACAATGCAATGTAATTTATAATTTACAACCGGCACCAACTATCTTGACAACAGACAGTCCAGGTTCGTGGAGAGGGGTGGACGAACCTTGACAGCAGATTTTTACTGGGGTTTGGTGCTAGGCACCTAAACTCGACGCTCCGACCCTAACCCTAGCCCGAACCCTATGGCAGTAGTCAGTGCTGGGATGCTGTGCTTGGTAAGACTCTAGGATGGCTCGGCCGGCGTGGATGTTGAGCTTGGAAAGACTCTAGGGTGACTCGGGATGCTGTGGCTGGGAAAGACTCCAAGTTGATCGAGCCGCGTAAAACATACCCTTAGCCAATCAGAGTGCCTAAAAAGCTACCTTTAGGAAGATCTACTATCATGCTTTGTCCAGTACTGTTCGTGGAAGATGGGAAAAACCAACGAAATCAAATACAAGAAAACGTTTTCAAAAGAACACGAAACAGAAAAAGCGAAAATGAAAAAAGATTCGTATTAATAGAAAACAAAACGCATACGTACCTGGTACTGTATTGGAACGCACTGCGGACATACCACTTGTTGTACAGAGAAGTCTCTCGCAAGTTGACCCAACAACAGCCAGGGTACGCGTTTATTTTTATCGTTGTTTCGGAATATCTCATCGGTCACGTATTTCCACCCCTTAAAATGTGCACTGCCTTGCCTTTCACCCCCCCCCTCTCGTTCGGCGAACTGGCAAACGCAGCATAACTGATATGAAATCTCGGCATAACTAGCAAATCATCCTCCGTGACTTCCCTCGGCACTCCTGCCACGCGCTGAACGCAACCCCCCCGCCTCCCCAGGCTCTGCAGTTGTTACGCCTGATATGAGACGCATGGTACGATAGAGGTAAAAGCAGCATGTTTCTGCCTTCTGAGGGTGGTCACTTGAGAAGCTCTATACTAATAGTAAGTCAAAAACTGATTTAGGAGGGAAAATAAAAGCGCCACATACCCGATGAACAACACCACCATAGCCTAACGAGACAACGAAACATATGGCAACAAAAAAAAAATGAAATTCCGACGAGTTTGGGTTAAGGAGCGTCGTCCTTCAAAAACCGTTTCCGCCAAAAAACGGTATACCTCTATCGCAACAACCGTCATGATACTGGTACTTAAGTTATGTATGAAGCCACAGCGGTAGGCGACAGGCAACCACCAAATGGAGGCGGTTTTTGTTCCACGAAAATTGGCTTCAGAATTCCCAATGCGGCATCAAGGTCACACGCACACAAATGGATAGTCCGGTTCGTCGAGTATAGCTCCTTATTATGGTGTGTTCATCAGCGAGAGGGGTCACCTGATGTGGTCGGATGGTCGCAGTAAATTACCGAACCCAATCATGTGCAGAAATAGGTGGGCTTTGCCCCACCCACCTACGGTTTCGCTCTCGCCTGCAGGGAACCAGGGTATGAGATTACAGGCCGCACAAAAGCGACTGTGCCGCCAATAGTGCACTAGGTACGATTATTCGTGGTAAAAAACGGAGGTTGGCCTGTACTGAGAAAAAATATACGAGTGAGAAAAATGCCGGGTGGCAGGCGTAGGTTAGTGCACAGCAGAAGAAGCAAGCAGACACCATTTGTTGAACAACGGCTGCGCGTCTGCCGCATTGCAAAAAACACACCAGCAGCATACAATACTCTACATGCACCTACCAGTAGGGCTCGCGTAGTAGCATGGTCACGTCCCGGGAAAGAGTGGCGGCACCATCTCACGGAAAACGTTTCTTAGATAACTCGTCGACGTCACAATTAAATGTGTCGAGCGCGTGATGAAGCCATGAATTCATTCTAAACACACGCGTACAGCTCGTCGCGCGGTGGGATTTTCCATTACAATGGCCGGGGCACATGACCGGAAATCTCGGGAGGGTCAAGCAAGTCCACCACAGCAAGGTACGTGTCAATCAGCCTTCTGTATATGCAGAGTTCCGGTTATACCGAGTAAGTGTACCCTTCAGAGTCGCTCCCTTTACTTGCTAGCGCCAAGCATTGCCTGATGCTCATACTTTACAATTTATCCTTAATGACTTCTAGGGCAAACATCCCCGTAGACTAGATTGCAGATCCCAACTCACGAACCTACCGCTGCTCTTGAAACGTATTTTTGGTGGGTACATACTGTAGTACAACGTTAACACCACATTTAGCCCCGCGGTAAAAACGAAGCAGTCGAACCGCCAGAAGGAGCCCTGGAAGGACCACAAGACCTCCTGCCGAGCGAGAAAGTGAGCATGCCAAATCAACATCGTACAAATGAAAAAGAGCGCCCGCCTTTTCTAGCGCGCAAAGCAAAGAGCGCACAAGCAAGCGCGTACAAGCAAGCGCGCACAACCAAGCGCGCGCAAGCAAGCGCGCAAAGTGAAAGAGCGCAGATCAAGTGCACGAAGAAGGAGCGCAAAGGAAAGAGTGGGGAATCGGTGTTCTGTTGGCGAATGTTTCAGTATTCACTACTCGCGTACTGTACACACCTCACCAACACACATCCATCAGTACTTGGCCGGTGAAAACCATTGGTGGGGGGCACGATAGCGAACGAAGCGATTGCAAACGTCGACATCCTCCCGACAAAACGTCTCGACATGCTGCTCACGAACGTATCCCCGGTCGACACTGGTCGAGCTCGGGGTAGTTATGCCTGTAAGGGCCTGTCAACATAACAATAAGTAAGCCTGGGGACGCATGCTACGATAGAGGTCTACCATGTTTTTGCCTCAGAAGGGTGGCCACTTGAAGAGCTCTATACCCCACCCCAAAGTGATCATTAAGGGCATTAAGGGCATTAAGGGCATTAAGGGAGGAAAGTAAAAGTGCTATCCGATCAACCACCCCATGGTCGAAGCATACAGGGGACAAAAATTGCAACACAATAATACTGACAGTCCACTGATTTTGGGTTGAGGGGCGCAACCATTCAGAAATAATTCCAGGCAAAAAGTGATATCTCTAGCTTAACCCGCATCTGGTATTCAGGCATGGAATCCGGCAAACACACACAAGTACAGCTCGCCCCTTGAGACACTACGCGAGTACGGCCGACTTCACCCTCGACACGCGAACAATGAGGCATCACGAAGAATGAGCGCACCTGAAAGTGGACCTCATGGTGAAATTTGTCGACAATTGACCAGAATCAGGTCTAGAGCATTACTCGATCGCTGACAGTCGACCTCAACAATATCGTCCTTATGTTTATATCCGAGAAGGTCACCTCATCGATCGGCTGGTTGAATCGCCTCCCGAATTTCAGGTGCTTGAGCGAGGCTGGCCACACGACTGCTCGGACCGGCTGGTTGAAGCTATGCCCGAATGCTAAACGCTTGAGCGACACAGGCCACGTGACGTGCTCGATGGGCTGGTCGAAATCGTCCCCAAACCAAATCATCCGTAACTCATGAGGCCAAACCATCTCGTCGATCGGCCGGTTGAAGGTGGGATCAAACGACAAATACAGCAGTCGTGTTGGCCACGTGACCCTGTGTATTGGCCGTTCGACGTCTACCAAGAGCGCTACATGCTGCAAAGATCGGGGCCGCACACCAGCCCCGTAAAGCTTGCTGAAGATAGGCCCGAACGTCCAACTAGCCACCGAACCACACCGCACGACTCCGTGGGTCCCTTGGGCGATGCTATTTCCTAACGTCAACCGCTGAAGCGAACCAGGCCACACCTCAATTTCCAATGCCTGGCCCAAGGAGGACCCAAACGTCAAATGCTCAATCGACGCAGGCCACACAACCTTGAAGGTTTCCTGGTTGAACTTTGACCCGAACTCCAAGCACTTTACCGAGGAAGGAAAAACAACCTTTTCGATCGCCTGATTGAAGCACACCCCCATCGTCAATGTGCGAAGTAGTGTCGGCCATACCACTCCGTTCGACCACTGGTCGAAGGTCGACCCAAACTCCAACCGCTCAAGCGACATGGGCCACTGAACCTCGTCAATGGGTTGGTTGAACTTTGACCCAAAGGACAACCACTGGATCGACGCAGGCCAAACGACTTGATTGATTGTCTGGTTGAAGTTCAACCCGAACAATAGATTTCGGAGCGAAGGAGGCCACACGGCTCTTTCGATCTTAGAGTTGAACCTGTCGCCAAACACTAAATGCTGAAGAGAAACCGGCCATCTCTTCACCCCTTCGATCGCCTGGTTGAAACAAGGCCCAGACACCAAGCGCTGCAAAGACGCCGGCCACACGACACGTTCGATAGATTGATTAAAGCAAGTGCCAAATGTCAGGCTTTGCAGCGTTGTGAGCCACAACACGCAATCGATAGGTCTATCGAAACGAAACCCAAACGTCAGATCCGTCAGGGAAGCGGGCCACACTATCCATCGGATAGGATGGTTAAAGCCATACATGAACGTCAACTGCTTCAGCTACGCAGGCCATCGAACCTCGTCTAAAGGTTGGTTAAAACCACAACCGAACACTAACTGTTCCAGACAGACCGGTCACATGATATCACCTACTGCCTCGTTCAATGTTGGCCCGAACGTAATCTTTCGCAGAGATTGCGGCCACCAGGCCGTACTTCTGCCCCTATGGCGCGCTCGCGAACGCCGTAATCGCCTTATCCCCCATGTAAAAAACGTCCGTACCTCGCTTTGTCCTCTGAGCAGTTTAGCTCTCTTTGAAAAGGGTGACGGGGAAGCCTCCCACGTTATGGAAGACGCACTCAACGCCGGAACGCGTGAGTCACGATGCCTATTTCGGAACGACTCTTGCTTGGCTCGAAGCCATAAATGGCGCGGAGTATCGTCTTGCACCGAGATGTGCGATACCTCAAGGTTCCGCGAGGCCACGCACAGGCCCAAACACACAATCTCCAGCCTTGCCGTCGACACGTACCATTGCACTCCATCGTATCCGTGGTGTATCGCTACGACCAAGGCGTCCACGCCAAGGTCATTCTTGACTGCTCGACGCCGACCACGCCACCCAGACGACGAAATACGCGCGGTCATGGCGGAAGCGGATCGGGGGTTGATACACGCGGCGTGTTAAGCCGATCAGGAAATTATGACAGAGGAGTGCTATGAACAAACTACCGCTTTCTTCGTTGGTGGTTCAACACACGATAAATCATGTACTGTCGTGGTGCGTATTTGCAGTGATCAAATAATATACCACACTGAACACCATAGCCTTCTTCATGCAACCACCCGACACAGTGGCACGTAATCCATTGATGCACCAGTCTTGCCCTACAGATTCGTTTCGACACAAATGGATGCAATGTACCCGCCACTAAAAACGAAGACATACTCTAAGAAACTACCCTCAACCGTGAGTGCATCGGAATTGTGCTTTTTTTGCGTATGTATAGGCGGAACTGCTGTGAACAATCGACTATTATGAAGAACTGGCAACTCGAAAACACTACTGAGGTGTGGGTTTTCGTGACACCAAGTCGAAAGGTAGCGTCACAAAATCGCGAGAAACGCAGGACTCGTTTTTTTAATTACTTTCGAGAAGTACACACACAATGCTCTTGTGGCCGCCTTCTGTAACCTTGATAAGATGGGGTCTGAGCCCGTCGATGGCTGGGTAACGAGGTTGAGCCCGTTAATTCGAACACGAAACTGACCGTGCGATACTCAGCGATACAGGTGCCTGCACCGTGGGCGAAATTAGAGTAAAAACACGGGAATGTATAATTAACACAGTACACATCAATGAACAGGAAATGCAAAGGTGCCGGTGTTTATCGGCATGAATAGGCCAAACGATCATAACTGAAAGAGATTGCAGAGCAATGGAATGTGTTTCGGCGGCCAGAGGCACTGTCATGTTTCACACACGATGCCGCTTATTTTATCGGTAGAGGGTGTGCCCCCTAAGCCGGGGATCTTCGTCATTGTGCGCGTGTCTAAGTACGTCCTTTTTTTCAATTGCTATACTGTCTGGGCGACGCTGGATACGCTTCGTGTGTTTGAGATGGTGTTTCTGTGACAGCGTGTCATACCCCTCTGACTAAAGATTGGTTGCTCCTTTGACAGATAATGCTCACACCCTACGGTTACGTTGGAATGTGAACGATGACCATGGTACAAAATGTTTACCTCTGATGGATCGACGTATAATATGTGTTTTAAGACAGGTGGAGATGTGCAGCATTGGGGGAGGGCATAGCGTCTGCGCAGCTTACATAACTCCCATAGCTTCGCACCCCGATAATACATGATACATGGTCCCGCCGGGCCTAAGTTTCCCGGTTGGTAGGGAAGGACTAACGCCGCGCTCGTTCTTCTGACCGATTCGCCACTCGAACACGTGGCTCACGCTAGACAGAGACCCCGACACCCTCGCGTTGTGCAGACTGCCGTAAACCTCGATTGCTGTAAGCAGGCTTACAAAGACCATCACACATGAAATCGAGGCCACCAAAAGTTTGTCTAACACTCAAAGATCATTGCTCGAATTTCTGGCAGACGATATAATATTAGGCAAGCTGACAGTAATAATCCACGATAACCCCAAACGAATAAATCGGTTGTGCGCGACTGATGTTTTGAAGAGTTACTCGCAATCGATCCAGCAGACATAAACCTAAGCACACTTGTCCGGACTCGTGGGAAACTTGAAAATCCACCCAAAAAAGTAAAGGCACGACCGTAAATCACCTTCACGAAGCACGTGATAGCTATGTTATGCCCTACTATACATATGTATCATTTGTTGTCTGTGCATGCGAGGAGTTGTTGAAAACCGTCGTGTCCCGCCAGTGCATTTCCGGTAAGGCCGGAGACATTCTATGCCCCCACTGAGAAAATGTCAGAACGTTTTCTCGGCATAATACACGGAAATGACGCTGCCCGTCGCATTCCAACGACGCATGCTACGATAGAGGTGCACCATATGTTTTCTGAGCTCCTCACTTAAGGGGCGTCATACCTCACCGAAAAAAACAAAAAATGGAGGAAAATAAAAGTGCTGCCGGATGAGAAATCTCATGACCGAAGTATCCTCTGAAACAATAGTCGTCACAAAAAAAAAAGTCCGACGAATTTGGGTTAAGGAGCCCGGTCGTTCAGAAAACGATCCAGCCAAAAATTGCTACCTCTACCGTAGCACGCGTCCAACCTCACGCAATCGGAGCAACAACGAACCCCCTTCCCCCTACATCGAACGTGAGACGACAGTAGTACTATGCTGCAAACGCGTTGCAAGCGCCTATAATTAGACAACCGTGATGGTACGCTTCGTGGAGAACGCCAACTGACTGGTACTTTCGTTTTCGTCAAGGTATGCGGGGTGGCGGCAAAACGAAGAACCATAGATATTATTTACGGAGGACCATAGTAAATAGGACCAAATATCGTTAGTAAAAATAGGTAAATATACTATATATATAGGTTTTTGTGTATACCGCAGGTCCTATTTACTAGCATTTACTATGGTCCCCTGTAATAGTGCAGAGGGAAGCTTGGGGTATCCTATTTGCCAACCGTACCGGTATTGCCTATGTATGCCCCGGCCGAAGTGTAACAGGAAATTGCGGTATGATAAGTACTTCGGCGGCATTTTCGTTTGAAGCGGCGTCACAGTGCGCGCGAACTTAAGTCCGACACCAACTTCTAACTTCAACAGTGACGAAAAGGAAACGCAGAGAGGGTGTGGTTCACCTGCACAAGCCGCTAGATGTGTACAGACGCCATCCAGGTTTGAGGGCAGCAAGGAGCGGGACCCTGGCGACCACATGCGCGTTGGCTGGTGGTTTGTCAATTACCGATTCGTTGTCCTACGACCCACCTGAGGCACAGTGTATACGATAATAAAGCGCGCATTTCAAGATATATAGCTCAAATACAAAAAACAAAATAGCTCAAATACAATGGTGCTATGTTCTCCGTGAAGTGTTTTATATTACTTCACAGGTAGATATTGTGGCAGTCACGAGTTACTCACTTGGGCGTGTTCCCTCCTCAGAGTTGGCCATTATCGGGGGTAGACCCCTCGGTTTCAACCAGGCACTCGTTAGTGACCTCCTGCCACGTTCAACTTCGACTCCACTGCTTGCCTGTGCCCAAGTGGGATTGCTGGATCCCACGAACGGGATATCAGCACTGTATTCCGATTAACCAGCAGCCAACATAATGTCTTGCCCTCTCGGCGTACTCATTCCAAACGCTACTACCTGAGGTGTTCACCTGATGAAGTGTGCAGGGTGAGGAAACATTGCCGAGAGAGTCGAGGGCTGAGACAAACATGAGAGACAAGTTTCCGAGGATGTTAATGTTGAGCCCCCAAACGTTACGCCTACTTGGTTGGTGCTAACGTAGACCAATAATTCGATCATACTAGTGCAACTCTAGTTTAATTTCTGGTCAGCGGTATACTGTCGAGCATGCTGGCGGTTGCCGTGGTGTTCGAATGCTATTCTGGTGCATTTTTCCACAGGACAGTCGGTGTTTTTTATCCGCTTCCGAAGAAGCGAAAGCTGCATTTGGCCGAAAGCAACTAAACTTGATGACGATTGGAAACGTAGGGGCCTAATTCGCGAATATAAATAACGTACCGTGGGGGAGATGGGACGGCACGTGCGACCATGGCTTGCCCAAAAGGGCAGGCGTTCGAGGACAAATATACTATCACCGCTTGAACTGGATGTTTGAAGTACATCGCCAAAAACTATTTATCGTTAAAAGGAAACACATCAGTGTATATCACAAACATACACACACTGTGCCGAGCATAAAGATGACCGTCTCAGTACAGCCCCGTATATCTCGCTTCGCTTGCTACGTACATACCACCCAGAATTCTCCGTTATGCGTTATATACGATTGTATCCTTTCGTCGGCCAGCGCTTGGAGGCATAACTGCCAACACAACACACCTGTCAATTCTGGAATGTTTTTCTCTTTGATGTTGTCTTCACGCTTTTCAACAATCCTGGCCGTGTGAGCACACGTGACTAGGCAAAAGGCTGTGCTGTACAACCACGTGCGCCCCCGTTGTCGCATGTATTTTTTTTTAATTTTGACGGCATCTAAACGACAAAAACAAATTCGTCCGAGATACCTGAAGCGTCCAACGCAGGCTATGCACTATAATCGACAACTGATCGACAGCTACAAGAAGCCTGCGGCGTGTGTTTCTAGCGACAAATGCAGTTTCTATAAACACGTAAGCCATCGCTGATAAGAAGCCCTTCAATTTTTGTCAAGCCCGTGATTGCCCCAGCCGTCCCACCTACAGGTGCTGCTAACTACAAGTAGGGAGGTGTACACAGACATCGTATGTAAAAATCATCGACATAACAAATACGAAGTAGTACAATATGGTGAGGGGAATTCATAGGTTTTCAACGGTTCCGGCACGGAGATGACCGTAGACCTGCGTCTTCTTATTTAGCGCCTGATGAACTCTGGCAGGTCTGCTTTGAATACCGGGGTCCACATTACGGGTTGTTTGCGGACAATCTACAGAGCAGCTGCTTCCCTTGCCATGTGCTGCGGAAACATGCACATATATATGTGCCTTGACAGAGCACCCACGCTTTTGAAATGTAAATGCTTGGAATTAGTGAGTGATCAATTAAGCTCGACTAAGAAGCAAGCACACATGGAAGAAGCCCCTATGGTCGGCTCAACGTTCGTGGAATTACCAACTTTAGGCGTTGAAAGGTCGATATGTCCAAAAGGATTGGAGAGCGCAGGAGCAGGCCCGCCTTGCACACCGTTGCCTCGCTCATACAGTCCAGTCCACACTACAACCATTCTTACTCAACAAAAAGCACGTGAGCAGGAGAAAGTGAAAAGCGTTACCAACTTACTTACAGTCAACAATGGACCAACAAAACAAGCTGACTTTATCCGACCCCCCATTGGTGGAGGACCCTTGGTTATGGTCGGCATTGGATGCAGGGGTTCGATAGGCCCGGACTGCTAAGCTTAGATCTGGGGGGACCAGGCCGTCGTGGTACGGCGTAGAAACCATCAGCAAGAAAGTACGATGTGCGTCTTCTCGCTGGTGTATCTGTCGACCAACGAGTCACACACGATTATTAGCTTCACACATACAGAGATACTCCACCAGACAAGGAGTGTATGCTGCGCGGTATATATGGTAGATATGGTCTAGCGGAAAGCGCGAGAGGGTGAGTTAGCAAAATTCGACGAAAATCGATGAGCGTTGGGGAAGGCTGAACCCTCTGCGCGATAAACATCAAGGCAAGAACCGTAGTGGGGGAGGAGGGAGAAGAGCCTACTTTGTGACCCCGGATCTGAGTTACAACTAGGGAGGGAGAAAGACAGAAGTGCGAAGATAATGAATGGGATGCAAAAAAAAAAAAAAAGGGAAAGGAGGTACACTGGCATGAAGAGCAAGAAACTCGAGGGCAACAGCATAAGAAGCAGCACCAGCACCAGCAGTATGGAGAAGTCCGAGTGGGACAGAAGTATGCCGTTCGGCCCAACGGAGGTTTTCTGCGTCAAGCGTTCTTATTGGGCAATCGCCGTGGGGTTGACAGGATCACGCGCCTATTCCGCACTCGTCTTGGTGTGGAGACCTCACCAACAGGTCAGGTCAAACAACTTGATCGATCGAATTAATTGCACATAACATAACCTTTGCATTTCACACCCGAACGATGTAACGACCCTTAGATCGCACGCCAGGTTTGTACTCGTAAGTCTGGCGCTTAGATGGATGAGTATGAGTATCATTCGTTCTATTATCGCTATGCAACGGGAAAAGTCAGTCCCCGATGGTCTAGTGGTAACCTCGAACGCTTCTGAGAGTTGATGTCGGGAGTTCGAATCTCACGTGGGTCGGACTTTTGAGTTTATTTGCAAAAATAAAGAAAAAACGGAATCAACTGCTGAGAGCGCCTACTGATAGTAGCGTGGGTAGGCGGAATTCGACGCGAGTCGACGAGGGAAGAAAAGGCTGAAGTCTTCTCGCGATAAAAATGCAAGGCAAGAACCGTAGTGGGGGAGGAGGGAGAGGAAACTACTTTGTGACCCCAGATCTGAGTTACGACTAGGTACATAGGAGAGAGAAAGGAAGGGCGAAGATAATAAATGGGATGGGGGGGGAAAAAAAACGGAAACAGAACGGTTGTTTGAAAAATCGTGCCCACCCACAAAAATACGTGGTGTGCCGCCGGCAAGAAAACTGTATTCCGGCCTATTGCTCGGATGGCGGCGCTCTGTCTCAACTCCTAAACTGCTGCTAGCGAGCGGGTGAGGTGTGTTTGTGGCATGCACGAGCACCTCTGGCCAGCATGCACAGACTGATCCAAACGCGTTAGCTGTGAGTGCGCACAATTGAATGGTTCAAACTCGACTCCGCAAGTATTTACGATATAAAAATGGAAAAATACGTCTGGTGTGGGTACAGTAGTAGTACAACGGGTTGAACAGTGTGAAACTCAACTTTGCAAGCTGCGCGATACGTTTCTAAACACACTGTACTGGTAAAATACGTCACCTGTGAGTACGACTGATTGCACGGTTGAAACTCCACTTTTCAAGCTCCGCGACAATTTTTCTAAAAATGGTAAAATTCGCCACCTGGCAGTAGGAACGATTGAACTGTTAAAACTCAACTTTGCAAGCTGCGCGATGTTTTTCCATTGTTTTTTTAAATACATGCGGACTCATCCCACGGTAGGGGGCGCAGCAGAATTTTCTGATATCCTCACATGAGGAGCTCAATATCTCACCAGAAACATGATTTCGGAATCATTCGTTCGCGCAACCCGACCAAAACTTCCAATGCGGTCGTCCGAAAACATGCATACCAGTAAAATAATAGCAGTATCCGGTGGTTAACACGTGAGGAGCTCAACCGGTCAGAAACTATTGAGACAAAAAGTGGTACCCCTATCGAGGGATTGCTCTGCGTCACCTGTGAGCACGACCGATTGATTTCCAATATATATGGTGTTTGTGAGTTAAATCTTCGATATAGGAGTTGAGACGAGCTGATTCAAAGTCCATCCCCCCAGAACCTGTCAGACGCGAATGCCCGTTGCAATATCTACTCAAATGTCACAAATTTGGTATCATGAGGCGCGCGAGCCTTTAGTTATCCTGATTTTAAAAAGGCTCTTATGATATCGGATTGCGTACGAAGGGGTGGTAAGGTGACTCGTTTAAGTGTATCTGTGTGTATGTGTGAGACAGTCAACATCCTCGT
This sequence comes from Saccharina japonica, assembly GCA_008828725.1. NCBI lineage: Eukaryota > Phaeophyceae > Laminariales > Laminariaceae > Saccharina > Saccharina japonica. The sequence continues at coordinate 16,900 of MEHQ01003755.1, read as the reverse complement.
TTCGTTTGTACACCGCACTCCACGTGTGTGTGTGTGTTTTCGTCCCATTTATTCTGGGCGCCTACACCTTGCGGTACGTTGACGCACCAGCCGGGGTCACACGGAAGGAGGGTGAACACAGGATTTTTTTTTTGTTTCTCTCCACCTTTCCTTCTGCGGTGCTTGTCTTATTTTTTATCGCGAGAAGGGTTCAGCCGTCCCTTTCCCTCGTCGACATTTCATCGAATATCGTTTACTCGCAAATAAAGTATCGCTTTCCACTGCCAAATTGCGAAAATTTAATTTGCACTCCGGAGAGGTTCGAACCCGCGACTTGGCCGTCAGAAGGTGTACGGGGTAACCAACTGACCCACTGGGGCGACACTCAACGTACACGGCACAAACGCCAGTCCTGTCGGGCTCTGTGCACGCACACATTTGAAAGAAAGGGCTTCCCGTGCCGGTATCGCTGTAATTCGTTCACGCAGTTGATCGAGCTACAGTAAGTACATAGGTGCGGCAGCGCGTGCCTTTAAACGCATGGCTGTAGCCCATGTATAATCACAGGCACATACATGTCTGGGTCGTGTGTTTCTTAATTCGGAACGTAAAATACCATACGATACTGTTTTACAGTAGTTTTAGTATGTTTTCGGAGTGTTACCGAGCGAAACCCAACTCTAGACCAGCACGCAGAAAGTGTCTGGCCACAGCGACCTCTGGGCTCTGGGCCGTATCCTTAATGATGCAGGAGGTGTTGTAAAGTCCACCCTCCTATATTCTGATGAAGGGACGATTAGCTCTGCTCTATATGTCGTACTTCCGTGCACCCAGCTTGGTGGAAATTATTTTACACCCAGACCTTACCCAGATTGTTATTGTTGAAATTTTACTTTTTACTTTTTTTTTCCTCCCATCCCATTTATTCTTTCTCTCTCCTCCCTATTAATAGTCGTCACTCAGATCCGGGGTCACAAAGTAGGCTCCTCTCCCTCCTCCCCCACTACGGTTCTTGCCTTGCATTTCTATCGCGAAAATACTTCAGTTTTTTCTTTTCTCGTCGACTCGCATCGAATTGTGTACGTACTCGTATTAATAGTGAACCAAGAACCTTCATCCAACGACCGATACATGGGAGAACGGTTCGCGCTTTCCGCTCTGGATTTACGGTTCGCGCTTCGCGCTCACCGCCTCCGGCGGCTCTTGCGGAGGGCTGATTATATTTCGGCACCTTGTGAGTGGGAGCAGGGTGCCAAATAGGATCAGATCCGGGTAGGGGAAGGTCCGGGCTGGAGCACGGTGGAACACCCTGCCCCCCTTTCGCAATCTGCTTTCACCCGGACCTGATCCCACTCGGATCGGATCCCATTTGGCACCCTGCTCCTACCCACAAGGTGTAGAAATATAATTAGCTCTCCGCGGGAGCCCCCGGAGGCCGTGAGCGCAAAGCGCGAATCGTACATCGAAAGCGCGAAGCGCGAACCATCAAACCACCCTCCCACGTATCGGTGGTTGGATCAGGGTTACAGTACAGGACACCTAATAAGAAACAGGCTAATAAGAAAGCCAGGCTGAGATTTCGAGGAAGATAGGAAACCCGGGAGTCGTTATCTTGAAATTATTGTAGAAAGCAGCCTCTCTCAAATAAGAAATCCAGCCTGGACCAGATTTCCGTTTCTTATTACAGTAGTAGGTGTCCTGTACTGCTGCATTGCATCACGAGTTTACATTAAAACCTATATAATAACTATCTGGGTGCACCATAATTTCCATCAAGCACCGGATCGGTCCGTACTTCTGCCCAGGAAGCGCATTCACAAGCACACATTATGAGGCCTGTTTCGCCTCCTCGGGGCCGGGTAGGAAGGATGACAGAACGAAGCCACTCGGCTGAGCAATAGGAAGGGGTATCGTGTTTTGTCCCAGGTGGGAGGATCCGGATGATAGGCGTGTGCACGTCCATGCCTTCCAGGTCCACACAATGCTCCGCCCAATGTCCAATGCTATTGTCGGTACGGCAAGTTGGCTACTACTGCTGTCACAGATATACAGCAGGTGGTACGCAGGCAGGAAGATACAAAATCCCCCTCATACTCGAGTTCGAACAAGATGAAAGAACAAACGATCAACTTCCTGTCCAAATACTGGCCCGTTCGCTCACAGAAAGCCGCAGTGCAGTCAGGTAGGAAACGCACATCCCCCTTCGGCTCATTTCTCTCACCGCTGTATGCTAGAGTCGTTCTTCTCGTGGGCTGAAAAAAGCGAAAAAAAGTGAGAGCCGGAGACTGGAGACTGACTCTTCCCCTAGTCCCAACCACAAACCGCCTCAAAATTGTGTGAACTCCAATGTCACCTCAAAGATACGAAATTGAGCGTACTCGTACTCGCGAGCCAACAACGTGGGCCCTTGTGTAAGTTCCGGCAGCACAGCAGCAGCGTTACAGCTCCGCATCTCACCTTCGAGCTAAACTCAACGGAAACAATATCTCGCCAACAACAGGAGGCAAAAGAGGTGGGTGCGCTTTGTTCCTGAATACTGCTGTACTACGGAGAGTCACTCGCCACTCCCTACTTTATTTGGAGGCGGGCAACCTCGAAGTACAGCAGCAGTACAGTAGTACGTAAAAACAATGTGTGTTTTGCAGATGTCCTCAAGACTTCCGCTGCTGTTGCTGTTGTATCCCTGCCCTCTGATACCTGCGAGGGTACCCTAACCGAAACCGAACCGGGAGCGCACGGCAGCTCTTCTCAGTGATTGTTTCTAAAGGCGCAGTAGGTGCTCGTCAGCAGAGAGCGGGCGCCTCCGGTCGTCAACCTCTCGTACCCCCCAGTGAAATTTCTGAGAAATTTACTTGCTTCTTGGGTCATTTCGGCGATACCTGTACGAACCCGTACCTGGTAGTCTATGTGTGCGTTGAAAACTCGTACTCGTACGTCGTGCGAGTATAGCTGGTATGCACGCATACCATGCCTTCGCGATTGGCCTTCTATGCGTATGGCCCTTGCAGCAGACCCGCCAGTCCGCGCACCCTTGGAGCATTGACACGTCCGGAAAAGTCGGCGTGTGGCTTCCGACTTCAACGCAACAACTTACTGCTATACCCGGTACAGACTAAGCATTACTTGGATAGTTTCACCTCGGGTACACCGGGTACAGGCTAAGGATTGCTGACAACTGATCGCCGTATGCAGGACAGTGAGAGGTGAGTCCACCCGCTAGCTGCTGCGAGCGGCTACTAATAGGTATGGTGCTGCTACCCCTGGGCTACTGCTGGGCTACTGCTCAGTACCTCTGCGATAGAGGAGATTTGCTGGTTTCTACGTTTCTACAGATGTCCCAACGGTCGGTCTGGTTCGAGGCGGCATGCAGCCAAGATATGGTCGGAGAGACACCCCTGCTGGTAGTGTATGCCCCTGAAGAGGTGGACTCGACACCCAGTACCGTGAATACAACCTATGACACTATATAGTAAACGGGTCCATGATCAAACCCTAGTGTCAAGCCATCGATATCATTCCTTCTATATGTACATTGACCTTTTACTTTTGGCCCTTCTTCCCTACTATCAAAATAAGTTGGCTCTATTTACACCTCTCTGGCCTCTCAGACCTCCAACGTCAATAACGTTCTGCTACGAGCTGGTGCGAGAAAAACTCTGAACTTTTTCGCCTTGGACTTTCGAAGCACAAACAAGCATACGTTCTATTGCACGGCGGCAAAAATACGTACATACATGGCCGCATCCTCAAAGGGAACTCATAGTAAGTCACGACGTCATTAAATCACAGATGTATTTGGCAGTATGTGGGCGAATTTTCCAGGAGTTTTACTGTGCTTTTAACCAAGTTTTAATTGGTATAAAAATACCCCGGGACGTTACAGGATACCGGATAATGCCGCCGGGGTCCCGTTCGTTGTCAAAAACAAAACCATTCCCGCCCAAACTGGTCCAGTGAAAATGTTCGATATCCGTACCGATATTGTGCAAACTCGTCCCGTCAAATTTCGAAAAGTACCGTGATATCCAAGCCTCGTCCCGTACAAGGAGCAATGCCACGGTAGGGTGGGTGCTTTACTCTTTGAGCGCCTCACAGGTGGGACTCACTGTCGCACGTGAACCTGGTACGCACATGTGCCATGCCTTCGTGGTTTGTTATTTACCAACATGCGCATATGCCCCTTGCAGAAGACCCGCCAATCCGCCCGTCCTTGGAGCATTGACACGTCCGGAAAAGCAGGCGTTTGGCTTCCGACTTGACGGCAAGAGTTTAGTCGGCAATACCCGGTACAGGCTAAGGATTGCGGATTAATATTACCCGCGGGCACAACGCGTACAGGCTAAGGGTTGCTAACAACCATTCGCGTATGAAGGAGAGTAACTGGCGAATCCACCTGCTAGCTGCTGCACGAGCGGCTACACATACATCTGGTGCTGCTACTGCTAGTGCTACTGGTCCAGTACCTCTGCGATATACCTGGTACGATATTCGCTGGTTTCTGTCTTCACGTTCGGTTTGGTTCGAGATGGCATGCCGCCAAGATATGGTCGGAGGACCCCCCCTCCTGGTGGTGGTGTATGCTCCCGGAGAGGTGAGCTCGACACCCAGTTCCGCGAATTCGACCGATGCACACTATAAAGTAAACGGGCCATGGTCAAATCCTAGTGCCATGCCATCGGTATCATTCTTTCTACTGTATATATATATGCATGGGCCTTGTACTTTTGGTCCTTCTTTCCCTACTATCATAAGCGGGCTCTATTTACACCTCTCTGGCCTCGCAGACCTCCAACAGCGACAACGTTCTGCGCTGGTGCCAGAAAAAAACTTTGAACATTTCGCCCTTCAAACAGTCCCTTTGGGTTTCAAACAGGCATACGTTATATTGCACGGCGGTCAAAATACGCACATGGCCGCATCCACAAAGGGAACGTATCAGTAAAGACGTCATTAAATATTAAATCCCAGATTGATGTATTTGGCGGTATGTGGGCGATTTTTTCAGGGGTTTTCTTCTTCTTTTTACTGTTGTTATGAAAGCACCCCAGGACTTCACAGGATACCGGATATTGCCGTTCGTTGTACGTAAAAAACAAACAGTTTCCGCCCAAACTGGTCCCGTGAAAAAAAAAACGATATCCCGATCCCGTCCCAGCAAAAATGACGTACCGATACATCGCGCAAACTCGTCCCGTCAAATTTAGATAAGTACGTCCCGTGATCTCCGATAAGGAGCAAGGCCACGGTAGATTCGGTGCTTTTGTTTTGGAGCGCCTGACAGGAGGGACTCATTGTCGCACGTGAACCATGACTTCAAAGAAGTTTGTTCGCTCAACCCGACGTAGACTTCAATGCGCTACAGTACCTAGTGCTAAACCCAATATTTTGGTACAAGTATAATAATACCTTAACCCCTTACGAACTGATCCGCCGTTTTTGGGGACAAACTACTTGGAATTAGAGTGGGATAATGTTGTTCAGTTCTGAATGGGTTAACCCTTTTAGGACTGAAGTCCCGTTTTGGGGACAAACCACTCAAATTCTAAGTAAGTTGTCCCCAAAATGGGACTCCAGTCCTGTAAGGGTTAACTGGTGTTACGGGGGACCATAATAAATAGTAAATGGGGACCTACGGCACACACCGAAACGGATATGTTTCCTTATTTTTACTTACAATAGTTGGTCCCGTAATACTTGCTATATATGGTCCCCCCGAAATAGTTGCTCACTTGAGGAGCTCAACCCATCGGGGAAAAAGAGCTAGCATGTTCAACGGGTTGAGTACAAACCCGTGGACTGTATGGTTTTTTTACAGATTCCGTTCATAAGTATCTCCCCCGTGGCTTCACGATCCCGCAGGATTTACCCCCGTGGCAGTAACTAGCCTGCAGCCAGATTTTTTTAGGTCCTCTGTAACGTTTCTTCATCGAGTCCGTATGGTATCTGCAGCATTTTCGTTTCCGTTGATGCGAGCTACTCGTATATGAATATGTACGTAAAATAGTGTTGAAGTGGGCTAAGTACTACTTGGACCTTAACAATACCTGGTATACAAGAGTCGAGGGTACGTACGTATCAGCTTGCAAATAGGACTTTGGGCGAAATCCTCGACCTCAAAGCTAGCTGGCTGTTGTTGTTGTTGTTGTTGTTGTTGTTGTTGTTGTTGTTGTCGTTGTTGTTGTTGCTGTTGTTGATTTTTTTTGTTTTCTTGTAGTTTCATTAATCTAGCGGTTCACGGAAACTCCGAGGGGCCTCTGTCTTTCGCCTAGGCGGAGAATATAATCACAGCTATTTAAAGCTGGCGTCGCGTAGTAAGTCGTTTTGTCGTATATATGTCTTGCCGTATTATTGACCCGGGTATTTCCCTTTTGCCGTCGCAGCAACACCAAACACTCTCTCTTCTGCAGTAGTATGCGATGAACAGCAGGGGCTTGTTTGGTAGACCGAGGACAAAATGAAAATTAGCTGTCCAGAAGATTCCCTATTTGAACGGAAAATACAAACGAGTACGTATCATAGCAAAGATGAGTTTCGACGAAATCCTCGATCTCACACCTGACCTGTTGTTTTTTATTTGTTTTAATATATATATATATATATACCTGGTGCGAAATATACTTGATATTTCTACTGCTGCTATGACGGCTGTGATTGGCTATGTTTTGATGCAGTTTGAGTATTGACGAATAACACGTACGTGGTGACCCCTGTAAATTTGATGTACCGGTATGGGCCGCGGCCCATGAAATGTGGGCTCTATATACGCCGCTCCACCCGGCCCCCGAGGGGGCCCATTTATTTTGGCGGGCCGGCCCGGACCGCTAGCAATGATATTCCGTGACTACGCACTGCTACTACTTCTACCGCGTCGACCATCCCGATGAGGCGGCCAGCATGCTTTGATGGGTTGGCTCGGACCGCGGCCCTTTTGACGAGGTGTGTAGTGTTGCTGCTACTACACGTTGTTTGAGTGTGTGTCTGGGTCGTTATCCGCCGACAACAGCTTCGTTCGTAGGATGCATTTCTGTCAAATCGTCCCAGATGCGCAATACAATATGATGCCTTGTGCACATGTCGGATTTCAAAGCTTTGGTGCCGTTCTGGGTGTGTATACCAAACTCCTTGCCGTCTCCACGACGCTAGTAGCATGTGGTTCTTGAACTGGTTCGTCCCATAGATCGGACCGCTGGTGCAATTTCCTGAGGTAGGCCCAGACCCCAGACAGGGGAAATGTTCTGACCGAGAGTTGAAGTGACGTTCACCTTAATGTGTGTCGATGTCGAACCGGGGATACGACTGCTTCTGCTGTGGAGTCGGAAACCGCCGCCAAAAGATCAGTACTTTTACTGACGATATGTTTCCTCCGTAGAGGGTGTTGTAGCAGCTTGTATAGGACCATCTTCGAGTGTTGCATTTGCACGTGCTGCTGTTGTTGATCTTGCTGCGGGCGCTGCAGCACCGTGAGGAAGTAGCGGTCCACGGTCGGGACCGTATCCATCCGACCAAGTATTTGGTGGAGCAGAATCGTGTGAGTAGTGAGTACTAGTCGTGTGGGTATCATGAGCCCAAGGCAGATGTCCCACGCAATCCAGACGGGACATGAACGAAACTAAGCAACCAAAATACAACTCTCAACATAAGCCAAATCACGTAAGCGTATACTCATATTCGTTTAGTAAAGCGCAACACATGGGCCGGCCCGTACAGAGTCCGCTGCTACGGGCCTTGCTGTCTTGTAGTGGACCGGGCAGGGCCGAGCCAAGACTTGTAAATCAATATGGGCGCGATCGGGCCGTGAGTTTCCATGAATGTGATGCGTGCTGGATCAGGCCGCGGCCCATCATATAAACTATTTAGTGGGGCGGCCGGCTCGGTCCGGCCAAACCGCGTGGTGGTGTATCATCGTTGACGAGCCCTGTTAATGAGGATGCCGTAGACACTGGTGCGTGCGGCGCTCTATATCTTCTTCACACGTGATGGGCTGTTCCGCACTCAATCTGAGGCAAATCCGTTAAAATACCAGTTCGATATCCTCTCTGTATTGTACATACATAACTGCCTCAAAAACACGAACCATAACGTGTTCTCGCTCGAACAAGTCACTAGTGTCGCAGTTTTATCCACCCACACCCGTGTATATTCGCTGGTTTTGCCCGACACGAAAACGGCGTGCTACGCGAGAGGTACCATTTTATGGTATAATAACCGTTTTCTCGGGATGACGGGGCTGCTCAACATGAAATCGTCGAGCAATCCCACGGTAGGAGTACCACGTTTTGGCTCAATAATTTCCGACCGGCTGAGCTCCTTACGTGAGTAACCACCGGATACTATTATTATTTCTACTGGTACATTTATTTCTGGACTACCGCATTGGGGGTTTTGATCGGGTTGCACGAACGAATGCCTCCGAGGTCACGTTCCGGGTGATATATTGAGCTCCTCATGTGAGGAGCCCAGAAAAATCTGCTACGCCCCTACCGTGGGATGAGTCCGGGACCGGTCGGAATTCCATTCTGGTGATGCAATATGTTTCGATGTATATTTATGTAGGCCATGGGACTGTTCATCGGGTATTAATAACACTTGTACTTTCCTCCGGAAGTTGTGTTTTGGGTGAGGTTTAGCGCTCCTCAAGTGATCACCACCCTCAGAAACAAAACATGCTGCACCTCTGCCGTGGCGTGCATCGGAACCGGGTGTGACCGTGGCATGACATGGTAAAAATGGCGGTATCGTAATAGGGGATGTGGCAAGCCATCAACGTATATGGACATGGGTATGATCAACATCTCACCTGTGAGATTAGATTGTTGTTGACCGAAAGAATGTCTGCAAGCTGCGTGTGGTGATGTCGATCGCGTGTATTTAGCTGACACTCGTAAGAAGAGTGTAGACCAGTCATTGGCGCTTCGATGCACCATGATTAGTCCCACTTTAGATAACGGCTCGTGTCGTCCAACACTGTCTATCGATGCATAGTGTTGGCAACAGGTTGTTACAGGATACCTGGTATATAGTTTGGGCAATAGGCAGTTAGCATGTTTAGATGGATGATACAATATATCGTTACACCTTAGACAAAATGCGGACAGTGTGACAGTGCTGCCACAGTGCGCCCGAAAACGTGCTTGTGGGAGGCCATTGTCAACCCCCAGTTAATATGCTCGCGCACTGCTTGCCCACATTTATTGTCGGGAACCACGAGTTTTTCATCAGTGGGCACAGCACGCCGTAGCTATAGAAATGCAGTGTCAGTGTTGGTTATTGTTTTCCAGCTTCCAGATTCATATTTTGATGTCAGAGAAGCAATCGCAATACATGCATGCTGGTTAGAGAAAAGACCAACTAAAAGATTCCGATGGAAGCCATTGCGACCACCTATTAATGCGAAACAGCAGTTGTGCCTATCAATCGCCACCGCCACCCGCAATGGACTATTTCGGCGCAATTCGAGGAAAGAAGACTGGAGCAATCCTTCTTTAACCCATTTAGAACCGAAAAAAATGTCCCACACTAACTCCAAGTAGTTTTTCCCCAAAAACGGGGAACGGGGTTCTTAGGGGGTTAATCCCATGTAGTGGTGTTCACGGGTGGCCATCGACACGGAGAGCTCCGAAATTTGGAAGAGGACATCAAGGGTAAACTTCAATACAGCAGCAAGGTCTAGGAAGGACGACGCTGGAGCAATTTGTTTTTGTCCATCCCATTTATTATCTTCGCCCTTCCTTTCTCTCTCCTTCCTGGTCGTAACTCAGATCCGGGGTCACAAAGTAGGCTCTTCTCCCTCCTCCCCTACTACGGTTATTGCCTTGCATTTCTATCGCGAGAAGGCTTCAGCACTTTCTTCCCTCGTCGACTTGCGTCGGATTCCGCCTACCCATGCCACGAAGGCGCTCTCAGCAATTGGTTATTTTTTTTTTTTCCCAATAAAGTCAAAATCTCTCACCACGGTGGGATTTGAAGTCGGGCACCAATTATAGTCGCCTTTGAAGGTGACCACTACTCTACCCGGGCGACCGGCTGCAATGGAGTCGGTTCACTGTTTTTTTTGCCATAGCTTTCAAGAACTACCTAAACATTATATGTGGATAGACAGGTTGCCCAATCCCTTGAGGCCAGCAGATACCGTTCACGAACACGGTCTACAATATGTTGTACGTCTACAATATCTTGTGGTTGCAGTATATACCGATTGATAGAGTGTCCAGTCTATTACTCAGACAATATGAGACGTAATGGGGCCAATACTCTATTTCCGTGTAAGCCGGCAAAGCTAATCGGTAGACACACTCGTTCCTTAATTTGCGGTTTTAGTGCTTGGGGTGAAATACCTCGCCAACTTTGGTGTGGGGCGTGTGATGAAGGGAAACGGGCGCATATCCCTGCCGGGTGGGGTGTTTCCGCGAAACGAGTAGTCTACAACGATCCCAGGCACATCTAGTAGCAGTGTGGTTGTTCACATATCCTTACAGCAGCACGGAACGATCCTAGAAATTGCTGACATACTTACAATGTAAAACAATAAAAACTCGAAGTGATGATCACGTCACAATTAGGGCCTCATTATAAACACTATAGAACCAATGTATTGTAGGTTTCTTCAAGTTCTCGTGCTCACATAACTACACCGCTATAACACAGCCCCAACCTCTACGCAACATCGTGTCGTTAGAAAGCGGTCAAGTACGAGTACGTATGAATATGGTTTAAGTCCATATTGATCTATGCATTCGTATGTAGTTGTAAATACGTCTCGTACACCTACTTCCCGAAACATAGCGAATGCGATTCGCCGAGCTTCTAAGCCGGACAATTGTTAGCATGTGTGGCGCACACTGCCTTGCTTCAAAATTTCCTTGCGGGCAGTACCAATCCAGTAGCCTCTACCTAAACCACGGCCTTGTGTTTGCCTCCACCCTGCATGATAAATGAATGTCGACGCTCTCCATCACGATAAAAACCAGCTCCAACTTGGTCCAGTCCGAAAACACAACGTATGTGTTTTGCGCAAAACAGTACTACTGCACTTCAGTGGGTACGATATGACGTGTGAAATATTTTTGCGGCCTCTGGCGTCAAGATTTATTTTGTGCCGTTTACTTCTCTTGTCGGTACACTCGTTCTGTCACTCCCGGAATGCACCAGAACCGCAGCCCGGCACCAACGCTTGAAGGGGGTGTGTTCCTTGACCATAACCCTAACTCCTGCCTCACGGTAAGCATCAGTGCGAGTCTGCACCTGCCGCACCCTTGTGGAAGGCAAGCTGAAATGACCAAAACCGAAGATGGGGAAGAACGGCATCAAATGGATGACGTTGGCCGAAGATTGAAGATGGCCGTGAAGAGTTCTCCAAAGCCAAAACTAACGAGTGAGTGAAGCAGGAACCACCGATCGCGTCAATTGGAAATACAATAGAAAACGGAAACGGCGAGAGAAACGATGTTTCTGTTCACGTTTGGCAAACGACCTAGTCAGTACGCCAGGAGCCAAGTGCTTGGGGTCGTATTCGTTCGCTAGACGACCGCTGTGTAAATGGGTACGGCCATAGTATTCCCCGGTATATAGGACGCAAATACTTTGGGGCTCATATGCCACCGGTATCTGGCGTGTGTGCCCAAGATAAATGCATAAATGTAACCCACCACCTTGAGCTGTTTTTCTACTCCTGTACTAGTTGCATTATGGAAATATGTTTGCGGGCTTTTCAACACTTTCGATTTCGTTGTGTCTTCAGCGCGTTCGCGGACCAATATTGGAGTATCATTTTCATTGGTGAACGCATACTCGATTCGTCCATCAAACCGTTTCATTGGTAAAACCCCCTTGTCTACCAACATAATGCCCACACCCTTATAATACGCCCAGCAGCGTACTGTGACAAGCTAATGCGTTCCAAGTGTGTTTGCTTCCAGCCGATCGAAGCATTTTCGCCAGATTCCATACATAGGAAGGCGGCTCAGACACGTGAATGCCTTATTGAACGAATAACGACAAATGGTCAAGTCGTGACCAATTGTCGTCTTGTGTCTGGACGACAAACCATGTACAGTTCGACTGACCTGCGTCCCCTGTCCGTGATCATGTCTTGACGTCGTCGTCTCTGTGGTGTCACCGGTGACGAGAAGATCAAGCCGCCGCTGGATGTCTAGATGCCCTCTGCACAGCAATCAGACATGGCTTCGATGGAGTACAATGGTATGTGCCAACAAACAACCTTCACATATCGTGCTTGGACATGTGTGTGGCCTGCCGTGAGGTCGCTATGTCCCACGTCATCGTCAGGCCCAACACGCCCCTCCATTTATGGATACGCTGCAAGCGACATGTGTCCCGGAAGACACGTCGTGGCTCGCGTGTTCCGGCATTGAGCGTGCGCTCCATAACGTTGGAGTCATTGCCATCGTGCATCTGGAGAGGCCATAAATTGATCCACGATCAAAGCGGTTTCCTGTCTTCGACAGCGCAAAGGTTGCTGCGTCTGGATGTGTCAAGGAAAGCGTCGACTAAAGACTTGTGGCCGAGTTCCCTTCGGCATGTGACATTCGGACATGCATTTAACCAGTCAGTCAGTAACCTTATCTGGCCGGCATCCCTGGAGGGAGTTGAATTCGGTTACAATTTCGACCAAGTGCTCCAAGCAGTGGAATGGCCGGTCTTGCTGAAGCATCTAACTCTCGGCGATCGGTTTAACCAATCATTAGAAGGAATCAGGTGGCCGCCCACGCTGACGCATTTGTCGTTTGGCACGGCCTTCAATCTGCCGATCAACGGGGTGGAGTGGCCTCCATCGCTGAAGACGTTGGTGTTTGGTAAAAGGTTCAACCAACCAGTCCAATCCATCTCATGGTCGACGTCGTTGGGATATTTGGCGTTTGGTAGTGATTTCAATCACGCGATCGACCGTGTCAATTTTCCGGCTTCGCTTGAGCGCCTCACGCTTGGCGATCGATTCAACAAACCGGTCCAAGAGGTGGCTTGGCCTGATTCGCTCAAGTATGTATCGTTTGGTGATGACTTCAACCAGGCAATCGAAAAGGTGGCATGGTCTGCATCGCTCCACAGGCTAACGTTTGGTAGTAGTTTCGACCAAGCTCTTGAAGGAGTCATCTGGCCGTCTGCTCTCCACCATTTAGAGTTCGGTAGTGACTTCAACCAGCAGATCTGCCATGTGAAATGGCCGGATTCGCTGAAGCACTTGTTGTTCGGTGATCGGTTTAACCAACCGATTAATAAAACGGTGTGGCCCGGCTCCTTGACTCGTTTGGTGTTTGGGTCTTACCTGTATCAACCACTCAACCACATCAGGTGGCCTGCTTCGCTAAGACACTTATCATTCGGAGTGCCTGGCTTCGTAACAACACCAAACCAAGTTGTGTGGCCGGCCTCCCTGCACACGTTGGAGTTAGGGTGTTTGTTTAACCAACGTCTGGAAGGAGTTATGTGGCCGGCCTCGCTGCAGCGGTTGATACTAGGCAACCATTTCAACCAGCCAATCCATCAGGTTGAGTGGCCGAGGTCGATTGAGTTTTTGAGGTTCGGGGAACGCTTTAACCAGGATATTGACACGGCCGTGTGGCCTGAGTCGCTTGTAGGTTTGTCCTTTGGCGATAATTTTAACCAGCCAATCCAAGGAGTCGTGTGGCCAGGTTCGCTGCGGTATTTAGATTTCGGATCCACCTTCCACCAGCCAATCCACAACGTAGTGTGGCCTGAGTCATTGAGGATCATAAGATTTGGGACACGAATAGGCCAACCGATCCAAGGAATAGTACGATCGGTTTCGCGGCAGGGTTTGCCGCTGGAAACACGCTCACACGGACCGATCCAGGCATCCGTGTGGCCGGCCTCTCTGCAGCATTTGACGTGTTCTATGTCCGCGAGTGTGCATACATATCGGATACATTTCCCGACCTCGCTGCTGTATTTGACGTTTGCGCCTGCCTTCAGCCAGTCGATCGACGCATTCAAATTGCCAAGTAGGCTACGAAATGTTCGGTTTGGTGAATGTTTCGATCAGCCTATCGACGGGGTCGTGTGGCCTGTCTCCCTGAAGCATTTGGCGTTCGGGGCTTGTTTCAACCAACCGATCCAAGAAGTAAGGTGGCCACCCTTACTGCAGCATTTAGTGTTTGGGGCTGATTTCAATCAGAAAATACGGGGAATAGTTTGGCCGGCCACTTTGCAGCGTATGACGCTGGGGTCCAACTTCAGTCGGAGTGTCGACCGTGTGGTATGGCCTGCGTCGATGCGGGTTGTGCTCCTTGGGGTTGGCTTCGACCGCCGAATTCGAGGACCCCGAGTTCCTCCTCCGCGAGGTCAACTTACTTGTGGATATACCTTCAACCAAGGATCGATCCAACATGCTATCGTGCCAGCGGATGCGCAGCGTATAACGTTCTGGGTGAACTTCAACCGGTCAATTTACAACGTCGTGTGGCCGGTGTCCCTCGTGTCTTTGACGTTCGGCGAACGCTTCAACCAGCCAATCGTTAAGGTTACCTGGACGAGCAAACTGCAATACATACGGTTTGGCTGTGACTTCAACCAGCCCATCGATGAGGTTGTGTGGCCTGCATCTCTAGAGCAGTTGTGGTTTGGTGATTCCTTTGACCAGCCCATCCAGCGCGTCTGTTGGCCAGCCTCACTGGAAAGCATATCGTTTGGGCGCAATTTCAACCAACCGATCCATGAAGTCGGGTGGCCCGGTTCCCTTCGGCGTTTAGAGTTTGGTCGATGCTTTAGCCAGCCAATCATGAAGGTAGTGGGGCCGTCTTCCCTTCAAATTGTGGAGGTTGGTCGAAATATTTACCACCCACTCATGGTGGGAACTGGAACAGCTGCGTTCTACGAGCTGAGGATTATTGGATTAAAGTCGGTGTTTAAGTAAAGCGTAAGGCCCACAAGTGAGCTGCGGACGTTAGTGTTTGGCGGAAAAAACTATATCACAACCCACCAAATATTTCAAGGTGTAGGCTTGTGCGAGTTGCCGCCAACAATGGATGCAGATCTTCACTCTTTCGATGGTGCTCGATGACCGCTCTACGTGTGGTGGGTAGTTGCATACGAAAACACTTCTAGAAAGCACGGCATTTTTGTATTGACCCTGTTTTATACGGGACATCTCTGCTGTTTGCGTGCTGCCTATGAGTATCTATTGATAAGATATTGTTCCTCGTGAACTGTGTTGATCGTTCGCCTCGCGGTATGCCATTTGTTTGACTGGTCATGGTGTACCCGCTTGTGATGTCATTCCGAACATGATTTTTAGCTACTTCCTTGTCAAGATTAGGTGTGGATTTGCCCCCACAATAGTTTAAATTCCGCTGTCTTCACTTAGCCATTTGGAGCGTTTTAGCGATGTGTGCGTCAGATACGTATTTTGGCATTTGTCGATCCCGTCGCCAAGTCGTGGTTGGGCTGAAAGCCCAAGGTTGGAATGCAATAAAACGTACAATGTCACCAGGTGGCCGGTGTTGCCCAATGGTACCTACCAGGTACACGATAGCAGGGGCGATCGGTAGACAAGTGCTACAAAATGGGTACGTAACGCGTTTTGGTCGACTTTTTATACGACGGACGGGGTCCCTCAGCAGGCGAACAGACCAGCCGCTCGCTTGTTTTGCAAGATGTCTTTCGAGACCATTTAGGCGATGGGCTCGTTCACACCATACCCCTCAAAGTCAGTTTTGACTTGCAAATAGTATGGAACCCCTAAACCGAAGAGTCTCAGACAGTTTGAAGGTACACCGGCACGTTCCGTAGCATGATGGGGTGCTGCAAGGTCGTCGACATATTGACACCATTACGCGTGTACTTCCTATCGTGGTGTGGCTTACGCGGAAGGTGTCGGGTGTGTGGCAAGAGCGGCGACAATACCAACAGCTCGAGAGCAAGCGGCATCGGGTTTTATGGCGTTGTCGACCGTAGGAACGACTCGACAAGTCGCTTTGACAGGGATCCAACTGGTGCAATAGATCTAACCAGAGTCAATGCCACCCGGAGTACCAGTGTTTTGCACGTTAGTCGTATTGGTTTGAAATTGTAGTTCCGGGTACATGTTGACGGTATGCGGTATAACGGGGAGAGTAACACAAGTATGTGTTAGCTATAGGCTGTAAGAATGAATAAGGGCGATCTTTGAAAGCGGGATAAGTTCAGTGGTATGCTGGGTTGCTGTGATGTTTTGAGGAAGACCCCCTGGGGCTATGGAACGGGGTATTGCGTCCTGTGGGAATGGGCTGGAGGTTATGATTGTTGGACAGACAGGATATTGTGTTCATGGGCAAATGTAATGGAGCGGTGCTCTGTACACCCCCCCCCCTGCTAACTGCAGCCTACAACCCCCACCCGATACCCAGATCTACCCTCCTCCCTCCGTTTTGCCTTGGATCCTGCTCCAATATTCACGACATAGGCAGTTAATCTCATTATGCCCGGGACATACCCCAAGGCGCAGTACTTCGTCTGAGCATACAGCTCGGGGATGCTGATGCTACTGAATACTCTTGTCAGTCCTATCATTGAAAAGTATCGAGACATGTGGCAGTGAATCCCCGGTGGTTTTTGTAGCAGGGCGCGCCGACTCATACTCCAACTATTACCGGCTCGACTAGAAGACGGTCGCTTCTACACAGTTCGAAACCTTCTATACCTGGTGACTCGTTTTCTCGGCGTTCTGTGGTCATGATTGATGGGGGGGTACTCATGTCGTGCACGGCCGTAGTCGTATGACCATAGACCTTTCTCGCATCCCTACAATGCCGGGACGGAGCACGTTGGGTTTTCACCAACCAGGCAGACATTGATTGCACCAAGCGCGAGTGGCCGTGAGGTATTGGGCGAGTCGCATGGAGGGTGAGCTGCATCCTGCTAAGAACCGCCTCTGAGGCGGACTTGCATATGGACGACAGCTTCAATG
>MEHQ01000497.1:0-42656 GCA_008828725.1 Saccharina japonica | reverse complement strand
AACCAACCAACCCAACCCAACCCAACCCAATACCCAACCCAAACCCAAAACCAATCCCAACCCAACCCAACCCAACCCAAACCCAACCCAACCAACCCAACCCAACCCAACCCAACCCAACCAACCCAACCCAACCCAACCCAGCCCCAACCCCAACCCCGACCCCAACCCAACAAACGCAGTATGTTGTATTCCTGCGTTGGTGCGTGTGCGTCCCAGAATGGCTGGAACCCCAAAGTATGTGGTACAGATGCACAGGTACGTATATGCGAAGATGAAAAAAAAACGTGTTCGCCGGTGTACCTTGTACCGTGTACTACTGCTACTGCTGTTGCACCTTTGTCTTGACCACGGGTTTTCCGTAGAAGTGCGCGGGCTTCGATGAGATAGAGTCACCCCTTTTCGGGCCCAGATGCAATATGAAATACTAAGTATGTTACGCCTAAGATTCTGTAGCGGCCTGAAATGGATAGATGCGGTCTTATCGAGCGTCTATTATTACTATTAATAGGAAGAGCTTGCAAGCAGGACACGTATAACCATGCCTGCGCGTGTCGTACCTGCTCCCTATGTACTACTGTTGTCTGCACGTTGCGCTTCTGACACGTACATACGTATATGCGAGTACTACGTAGCCTGTAGCAGCCCGGCCTATTTCGTGTGGCAGCCCGGCCTGCTTCAGCGTGGCGATAGATGCTGTAACCGTCATTTCTTGTCGGCACTCTTTCCCTTCTAGAGTTGCGCTACGTACGCACGCACACACAGCAGTAGCAGCAGCGTACGATTTAACCCCGTTCAGTATGTATTGACCGTATACAGTTGTACGAATATGTATTAGGCCATTCTGGATGGAAATGTGAGGACCTTTTTGGTCCTTCATAGTTAAAACTCCAACGCCCCTTAATTTTTCGTCCCAAGAATGTTTATGTGTTAACCTATTCAGAACTGAAAAAAATATCCCACACTAATTCCAAGTAGTTTGTCCCCAAGTACGTTGGACCAGTTCTTAACCCTTATAGGACTGGAGTCCCGTTTTGGGGACACATTACTTAGAATTAGAGTGGTTTGTCCCCAAAACGGGACTGCAGTCCTAACAGGGTTAAGGGGTTACGAGCTGATCTGAGGACGTGAGAGGTGTGTTGAGTTTGAGGCACTTATTATATTGCTGTATCCAGTACAGGAAATCTAATAAGAAACAAGCTATTAATAATAAGAAAGCCAGTCTGATATATAGATGGGTTGGGTCCACTACGTAGCGACATGCCTCTGTTGGGTTGGGTTGTTAACGCCTAACCTGTATAGGACTTCATCCCCCGCTGTGGGTACAAAACACTCAGGAACGAGAGAAAAATGTAGGCTTCTGTGAAGTGCGGTGGTATGTAGTAAAAAGGATTGATGGCACCCGCTTGAAAAAACAAAAGCCCAAGAGAGAGGTACCGCCTGTACAGAGTAGCATGTACAATACCACACCTTGACGTTTCCCATCGACGTCATCCGAGCGACCTCATCCACGGCCCAGAAGTCCATGTTGACGCTCTTCGTGCGGAAACCCAGGGAGCGGTGCACCGACACGCAGTTCACGCACACGAAGCAGCCCTGATCCACGCTCGCCCAGATGTTGCCGTAATCCGTAAGCTCCGCATCGCAGTCCGCGCAACTTTTTAATTCCAATGGAGCAAAAAGAGAGTGTTTTACACAGCATCTTTTTAGGCAGTGTACGGATTCAGGCTATGATACGAGGTACGAGTGAGTATGTGTACATTTTAATACGATAGTATTCGTAATAGTGATGTAATCGTAGAAAAGAGTGAGTACATTATTGCTGTGCGCGTAGTCTTAGTGCATAGGGTAGAGTTAACCCTGGAGACGATTCAACAACAGCAGCGGAGGGAGAGCATTTCGTACCGGTATAGGCACCGGTATGATACCGGTACACCGGACACGGGTACATACTTTTACACATGGAACAGAAACACAGAAACGTGCTGGGAACCGGGAAGCGAGAAGAGGCAAATAATTATACTCGTAAATTAAGCAAACCCAACGAACGAACGAATACAATCAAAATCTATCAAATATGTTGCACGAACTCGGGTGTCGTCGTACACGTGTACCAAAATAATGCCAGATCCTCTCTTAAAACTTAAATGGCGTGCGGGTACGGCTGCTGCCTACTACGTAGTGCTGCTGTTGCTGCACCATGATGAGAGAAGAGCTGCTGCAGCCGCGCCGCATGTGCCTCGAGCACATGTGAAAAACTATTCAACGAAAACGGTGACTATCACATACGTAGTGACCCGCGGTACTGCTGGCATCCTGCTGGGATTGAAAGAGAGAGTAATAGCAATGGACCAATCGTGCGGGCCGTTGGCTTTAAAGAAGTACTCCTCGAGTACTTATGTACGAAGATTCTCGCGCCGCTCACAAGCCCGAAGCCCAGAGTCGGAAACAAAGGCAGTACTGCTCTACCAGGTATGTACGTAAACGGATTGGAGGATTACTGAGCAATTCGATGGAGTACTCTCACAAACTTTCAACCCCAGACATGCCCCAGATACAAATATCAAAGTACGATTACTTACCGGGCGCGACGCCTGTCCGCTCCGGTGGCGAGATGAAGGGTGGGGTGGGGTGGGGGTGAGGGGGCTAGAGCGACCAAAGGTCGACGAGAACACAACACAGCTCTCTCGTGAAGGAGGACAGGAGCAGCACGCAAAAAGAGTACGAGTAGCAGGCTGCACCTGGCTGCGTACTCATAAAAAAGCGAACACACTTGGTTTCATTATACTGCTGTTGTTTCTACTCGACGCTGATGAAAAGGAAAACCGCCAAACCTCTCCCTGTACTCGTACAAAGCACACGCACACCGGCATTCCCGGAAGAACAAACACACTCACCGGCGATTCCCTCCAATCCTGCCGGGCCGCATAAGCTTGAGAAGCTCCCTGTCGATGTTCATGTGGGTGGGCGAGGCGCCGGGCCTCTCCGGTAGCGCCGGCGGGGCAGACATGGTCCGGCCCCACCTCCTCCTTTTTTCCCGAAGAAGATGGAAATATAAGACTAACCCGTGTTTTTGGGAAGCTTCAACGGGCGGGGGGAGAGAGCGAACACCCGCTCGTGCCTCTCAGTCAACTAGATGGGTACGGAGGGCCGTAGTCCACGAGCGTTTCACGCGGTAACAAACACAAGGAGTAATTCCAGCGGTACGTGCCCCCACGGCCTTTAGCAGCCGTTGCTCCAGCCAGCGTTATGTTCTCGTTTGTGTCGCATCACATACAAGCCCGGATCCCATACGTCGCTTCGAGCCCTTCGGTAGAAAGCCAATGAGAATACTATGAAACCCCTCCCTTGTCGATTTTGATTGACAGCTTGACAGCATGCATTGTTCTGGCTGCCGTTGCTGCACGCGCTGAGACGCTTTTGGGGCATGATCAGGCCTCGCCTGTCGCCATGGAAACCAGGCCTCTGCCGTGGTTGGACGGAAGGGGCAATTCGTACGCTGGCAGGTCCTTACACAGGGCAGGCGGACGAGGTAAATACTTCGAGCTCTACAGCAGCAGGGGCTCTGAAGCGTCCGAGAGCGAAGCTAGTGAATGGGCGAGCGATGGCGACGGAGGTCCTGAACGAGGTATGATGTATACGTCGGAGGTCGACGTCAGCACGCTGCGTGTATATGGCCGGGAAACGAACGAATGGCCCCTGAGCTCGATGTGGGCACGCAGCAGCAGCAGTGTCCCATCCTTTTCTTGGTACAGTGTACCAGGTATACGTACGACGCAGGAACAACAATCGCGTCTTTTGAACTCAGATCGTGTGTTGCTGTGCTTGTGCTTGTGGTTTTACAACTCTCGTACTCATACTCGTACTCACACTGTTGTTGTACGCGTACGCTTGGCGGTTGGGTTGGTATGGACACGAGCAGTCGTACGTATGTACCACCGCTGTACTTGAGAACAGGCCCGTAGCCGCACACCACCTGTACCAGGTAGGTATGTACTGAGACAGCACACAGAACAGAGAAGTGTGCGTTTAGGCTCCATAAAGGAACGTCGCACATACTCATATGATCCCATACCTCTATTAATAATAGTATCGTGAACTAAGAACTTACCAGAGGTACGAGTAGTGTTTTGAGATCCCTCGGAGAGAACGTCAGGTAACTAAGAAGAGTCCAAAAAGTCTAGCACCAGACCACCAGGTACTTGAGCACCGAGCAGTGAGTGGTGGGTGGTGGGACCGAATGTCTCATTTACCGTTACGGCCACTTACCGGTACAGGGTACAGGCGGTAACCTTCACCCTAGATCTCAGGAGACGGCACTTTTACACCTTGACCGACGCCGTCAAGGAAAATTCCTTGACGGACGTGTCTTGACGGCTGAACCCGGGGATAGGGAATGCAAATCCCCGTTTGTAGTAAAATCCCTGACCACAATATTGAAAACCTGTATGTTTCTTGGTACTGACTCCCGATTGTCTACGAGTATGACTGCCTCAGTCGGGGGTGCTGGTGTGCTGTGCTGTGTGCTGGTGCTCTGGTGCTAGCACGCTTGCACATAGCAAGCAGCACACAAGCAGTAGTGGACGAAGCGTGATGATAGAGAATCTTCCTCAGGTAGCTATTTAGGCACTCTGGTAGGCTAAGCGTATATTATACGGGCTCAATCAACTTGGAGTCTTTCCCAGCCACAACATCCCGAGTCAACCTAGAGTCTTTCCAAGCACAGCATCCAAGCCGGCCGAGTCAACCTAGAGTCTTACCAAGCACAGCATCCCAGCACTGACCACTGGCATAGGGCTCGGGTTAGGGTTACAGGGGTTAGGGTTTGTGTCGGGAGTTCGACAATCTCCGTAAATATGTAAATATGAACTATCAAAGTCTGTCCACCCGTCCACACAAGATTCTAAATATGTAAATTAATAGGGGTTTCCACACTTGAAATGAGACGTTCTTCTAGCGGGGACAGGGGACAATCCGTCTAGACGGATGGAAATGCCTTGACGGACACCCTTGACTGACTGACTGACTGACTGACTGGCTGCTTGACGGATGCTCGTCTCCTGGCATCTTTGCCCTGCACCTGGCATCAATATGTACCCGTGGTCTAGTATATACGAATAAATATATACGTGCCTGATAGATACCTTGTAAACTTTTTCGTCCGTTGGGAACGGAACTGGCAGGTGAGGCGAGATGTTGATCTGATGCGATCGAAGAACGGCATGGTTCCGGGGTTGGCCGTGATCATGGTGGGAGAGCGACGGGACAGCGCCAAGTACGTGTCGATGAAACAGGTGGGCATCGTGCTACAATGTCGCTGCCTGTAAGACTGCGTGCAATGTCCACTAAATGCTGCTGCTGCTGCTGCTGCTGTGCGATGTGCGCTGTACAGCTACATGTTAATAATAACTTTTGTGTCTGGGCGAGCAGGAGCGCTTGCCGCGATCGGAAAAAGACAGACCGCACTTTTTCTGTGTCGCGTCGCCTATCAACTAATTACCTTTTACGAGATGTAAGGGATACAAGGGATAGCGACCATAACAATGGTAACTTTAGTGTTACCGGCCGTCTACGTACGAGGAGCGTGGAGCGCCCAGCAGTATATACGGGTAGGATTCATGTTGCGCCCGTGCTTTACGACTCCTTGCATTGCAACCATTGTAACTCGGGACACCAACCATTGTATGATATCATCCCCCAATCACGTATTAATAGTGGCCGTTACTACTGCTGTAATCGTCACTACCTATGTATAAATCGTCAATAACATGACATGGTATTACATTATATATACAGTGGGTCCTCCGATTTACGAGCACCCCGTGACAAGCCAAAACGCATGCAAGCGCTCTTACCTACAACATTGCTCTTATCTGTAGTGGGCAATATATACCAGGTAGCTTTTAGTATGGGCGGGACATGCCGATTTGACTGACCGCTCTTAAATCCCGAATGATTTTTTTCTTGGGACGTTCTTAAATCGGGTACCCACTGTATACGAGTATATATGATACGATCGGAGTTGCCTAGTGCCTCGAAGGCATATGGTAAAATATTGCACAGCATAGACTACGCCACCAGTGCAGATCTGATGCAGCCCAAAGCACGCAGCACGGCCGCCATGCTTCCACCCCGTACAGCAGTGGTGTGTTGTCGACGCCCAGTTAGTTGGGTGTTCTGTTGCGCGACAAAGACTACGTAGTAAGCCATTCGCAACAGGACTGGCTCTTTGAGCGAGAAGCAAAGGCAACAGACAAAAGTAACAATTGACGGAAAGTGCCTCACCCGGACCGAAGATCAAGCGAACGCCCTTCCCAATTATCACGCGCTTGCGTTTTCCTTGAGCTCAGGCGGTCGCGCAGAGCATAGGGTTCGAGTCCTTCAGCAGCTCGCTGCCGGCGACGGCCACCCACAGCGAGGTCCTGGAATGCATCCAGCGTTACAACGGAGACCCGAGGTGGGTCCACATCATTTCAAGCTGTTTCTCAAGTTGGTGATTGCTACGTACTCAGCCGTCAACCTTGTGTATGTGTGACCCGTTCGCGCGTACTGCACCGAAGCTTTTTGTTGAGTGAGCGGGCGGAGGCACCTCTAGTCTTGATGGCGTTCGCTGCACGGCGGCATCGGTGGAAGCCAACGGTTGACCACGGCATCTCGGCATGCGTGGCGGGTGGGGGGCACAGGGGGCACAAGGGGCGCAAAAAGAGGACAAGGCTTGAATACCCCCGAGTCTACATAATACGCCCACCTCGGTGCAATGCAGGACATGGCTGCTGTGAAATTTGCTTCAACAGTCTACAGCAAAAGGCCCGAAATAAATCCTCCCCGTGCGGCGTTAGAGGATGCGGATGCCAGATGCCATGATGGCTCTGCTTGCAACTGCACCTGCTCCGCATGGGCCACAGCCCACAGCAGTAGCAGCATAGTTGCAGCAGTGGGCACGGAAACAAACAACAGCAGCCCCCCCCCTATCCATTGCCGCGTGCGCGGGATGTGAGGCGTCTGTGGGTCATCCTAGGATATTTTGAACGGGTTTCCTACTGATATGTAGGCATGCTATTAATAGGGTGCCAGCACGTAATGATAACTCCGTCTTTCGCTACGTGCCTGTGTGTGCTTCTGCGAGCCCACCTATCTAGCCGGGTTCCCAGCGATGCTGGCCCCGGGCTCCTGCTGAGTTTTCAGGGGTATAGGTGCGAGAGTGGGGGTGACCGTTTATTTGCGTGCCCCATAGCTGTACCTGTTGCAAGGTTGCCGGATTTTGTTGGGACGCCTGGAACGGCTTACGTTCCCTTTTCGCAGCTCTTTAAAAAAATGCCCTCGGCAGAGCCTCCCCTCCCTCAACCCCCCCCCCCCCCCCCCCCCCACCCCCCCCCCCCCCTCCTCCCCACTCATCTCCCCTCCCCCCCCTTCCCCTGCGCTTGCTATCTCTGGGTATCGCGGCGGCAGATGTCACGGTATCTTGCTGCAGCTGCCCGTTCCCGCGCACCTGGACCCTAGGGGGCTCCTCGGAGCCATAAAGGTCGAGAAGGACGTGGAGTGCTTCAACCCCACCAACGCCGGGCGGATGACGGCGTGGAGACGGACGGTGATCGCGCCCTGCACCCCACTCGGGGTCATGGAGATGCTGCTGCGGCTCGGGGTCGACGTCAGGGGGAAGCACGCGGTCGTGCTCGGAGAGAGCAGCGTCGTCGGCCTGCCCATGTGCCTCCTGCTGAACGAGGCACGCGCCACCGTGACGATGGTCCACAAGGAGACCCCGAACCCCGAGGAGTTCACGCGGCGCGCAGACATCGTCGTCGCGGCCACCGGCGTCCCCGGCCTCGTCCGCGCCAGCTGGGTCAAGCGCGGGGCCGTGGTGATCGACGTGGGCATCAACTTCGTGCGCGACGACGGGAGGTCGGCGGGCTTCCGGGTGGCTGGCGACGTCCACCGGGACGTCCGACAGGTGGCGTCCATCGTCTCGCCCGTGCCGGGCGGCGTGGGGCCCATGACTGTCGCCATGCTGATGCGCAACTGCGCCAACATGGCGTTCCTGCAGAGCCGGTGGAGCACCATCGCGGGGGCCCTGCACCCCGAGCTCGCGGCGGAGAACGCGCGGCGGATGGACTGCGCCGTCATCGACCTCGCCATGGGTCACGGTGGCGGTGGCGACGGTGGCGGCGGCGGCGGCGGCACCGCGGAGAACCAGAGCGGCGGCAGCGGCGGGCGGTCGAGGGAACATCGCGGTGGGGTCGGGGGGGACGGGGGAGGCGAAGGTGGCGAGCGGCGGCTGGAGGGCGGCGGGGCGAGGGAGGTGGAGGTGGCGAGGGAAGCTTTGGAGCGCGCGGGGGAGAGTATCACGGACGCGGAGCTGCTGACCATCATCAATGACTCCGAGAAGAACGCGCACGACCTGCTGAGCTTCCTGGAGCTCGGGTCCTTCGACAACCAGCTGGTAGATCCCGCTTTGATCGATGGGGCGGAAGCGGGAGCCGAGCCTGAGACGGGAGCTGAGGCGGAGGCGGGAGCTGGGGCGGAAGCGGGCGCGGGGGCAGGGGAAGGGGCGGTGAGAGACAAGAAGGACCGTTCCCGGCCTCCAGATTTTTTTCTGGGCGCGGAAAATGCTGGGCGCCAGACAGAGGCAATTTGGGCGGCGGCGGCGGCGGCGGCGGCGGCGGGCCAGTCGGTGGGGGCGGGAGCGGCGGCGGGTGCGCGTTTGACAGTGGAGAGGAAGGGTCCATGAAAGCGCTGGATGAGTGGCACTTGGAGGCGGAGAGGGCGGCCAGGGCAAGGGGGGAGGTGGTTACGCCTCAGAGGAAGGCGCAAGATTTTTTGCTGGAGGACGACACGGGCAGCAGTAGCAGCAGTAGCAGGCCGAAGACGAAGACGAACAGCAAGTGGTGGGTGCACCCATTGAAGGCCGAGGAGGCCGGGGAGGAAGAGGCCAGCGACCGGCAGGGGGGTGCCGCCGCCTTATGACCCCTGTAGTCGGGGGCGGAATGGCCTTTGTTTGTGAGGCGGTTTTGCTTCCGAGGGGTACGGTGATGGTGGTGGTGGTGGTGGTGGTAGTGGTGTAGTTGTGTGCGGCACGGAGACCCCTATCGGCGGGGACAACAGAAAAAACAACCCCAATACTCGTACGTAGCGCCAAGCAAAGAAGTAGTTAGTTTTTAGAAAACGTTTGCTGTGTATGCGCACGCGCATCGAGCGGACGTCAAGCGGACGTCAGTCAGCCCGTTTGTTTTTGTTGCATTCGCTGAGCTGAGAGCGCCTCTAGGATAGGAGGGGTCCTCTTCTGCGCGTGCGTGCGTCTGTACCTCCCTACCTGTAGTTTTTTTTACGCCAGCGCCGGCTGCCTGTCCACGCCTTCGCTGAGCTGAAGGAGAAGGGACCAGTCTTTCTGACTGGCACACATCACCTCTATAAGGGCTACTTTTGCTATTTATTGTACTACTCTTTGTAGGAAAATACTAGGATAGGCGGTATGGTAGTTTTTATTACATGGATGCCAGTAGCTTTCTTGGCATGCTGTACGTTGAGGGGGGGGGTCATCGGTGAGACGGGAAGGGGTAAATCAGAAGAAGGCGCCCCCTGCACCTTCCACGCCGTATACCGGCTTTATCTCGTAGCATATATACTGGTATAATACGAAGTACTATTGTGGACCCTCGCTTGGTGGTAGAGCTCTGCATGCTCTGCTGGTATAGCACTGGACACACTGGATTGTGTCGCCTGGCGCTGTTGGTGTGCAAAAACGGAAAATGCGGCGGAACCTCGCAACGACGACCCCTGTTATTTTCGGATAAGAGAGGCGACTCCCTATGGGAGAGAGAGAGAGAGAGAGGCGAACGATTGCGACATAACTTTTTGTTAAGTTTGACGGACGCTCCGACGACCACCGACCGGCCTGCGTTCTTTTGTCTTTTAGACAGTCAGATCTCAGATCTACTTGAGGCAAGCTGCGCTTAACCCTGCCCCTAGGTGGGCCGGTCCTCCCGTGACCAGAAGTATTGGTGCCAGGGCTGCCACAGGGCTGCCTCTATCACGACGACTTCTGTAGTCTGTAGTCTGCGTTTTGATTTTGCTTGTTTTGTGGGTGATGGCGGTTTGTGACACCATCGCCACCGACACGAGCACTTTTGACCGTCGGTGGATGAGACATGAACACTTCGTACTACTACTGCTGCTGCTGCTGCTGCTGCTCTGGTGTAGCTCGTGGTTGGGTGTCGTGCACAGGGGGTACCTGGTATAAATGTGTGTGTACCTGGTAGTACGTAATTTATGATGTGACGTGCCAGGTTTATTCAGCGTTTAATGATGTCATAGGTTCGTTTTTTCCTTACGTGTGGCCGCGGCGGTGGGTGATCGACTGGGGTCTCGTCGTGTGGTGGCGGGTGAAGCAACGAAGGAATACGTTCAGCCTGTCCTATTTTCGGTAGTAGTACCGGTACTGCTATGATATTACTATATATCGGGTCGTAGTACAGCAGTTTTGCTTTGCTGTCAACTACGGCAAGGTCGTGTCACGTACGTATCATACCCATGTACACAGGTGGGGGGGCGACCAAACTACGTACTACGTAGTGCCCGCCTGTGCTTCTGGCTACGTACGTACGCACGATAACGTTGCAACACAATTATCCTTGCTTTCGTAGCCGTCCTCGGTTGTGTTTCATCGGGCGCTTGCAGGTGGTCGCGCTGAGTCACGTACATATATACCCCTTCAGGAAGGTCGATATGAGTCGCAGCAGTGATCCTCCTTCGCTCAATCAAGTACGTGATCTCTCTTCGGCAAGTTGGGTAGTTTTGCATGTTTACGTAGTACGTACTCACGGTATAATACGCGGATGGATGTGTAATGTCTGTCAGACGTCTATTTAATAGCTCTGCTGTAACCCTGTCTGTATGTTGGTGTATACTCTGTTCGTATATTATACTCGTATATAAAGTATATATCGGTTTGTGGGTTAATCGTCATCAGAAGTCAGCACACGTTTACCTATTTTCCCGGCACGGTTTGTATTGTACCAGGTATATATGAGTATGTGTATATATGTATATATGTAGACCTATAATATGATATACCAGGTATATTATATTAATAGGAATAATATGTATGTATGTTTAGCATGCGTGTTGGCTCTATTCATATAGAATTTAAGATTTGTAGAAGGGATCTCCTGCTCACCTGGTACCACGACTACTACTACTTCAGTACGTAGTGTTGGTTACTTTTACAGTTGCCTACGGTAGAGGGGAGCGAAATAACCCACCCTATTTGTTCTTGTATATACTGCTGTAGGTAACATATTCTACTCTGACGAGTACACGACTCTCTGCTCTACGCGTGCTTTACTTGTCGCGCTGCTCTTCTTCTCTTCTCTCTTTTTGTTGTTGTTGTTGTTGTTGTTGCAGAAGATTCTAAAATTATAAGAAGGCATCCAAGCAAAAAAAGAAGACAATCAATCGTACACTTCCTACACATGCCACCGGTCGGTTCATGCTGCGGGCTATACCACCTCTCACAAGCTCGTAATATACCTCGTACTTATTAACAAGAGAACTACAGTAACTGCGCAGTTTTGAAAGCGAGCACATTCCATGCCGATTTTTTTACCACATACATAATACGTACTGACTTGATGTTTGCACCACACGCACGCGCAGTGTGATTAATGTATTTGGAAGAATGTTGGGGGGAGGGAGGACGTGACCCCATGCGGTAGAGGAGATGGCAGGGTAAATAGCAACAGGGGCGGGGGGCGGGGTGGCGGGAATTAGGAGTAAGGGGATCTGGGAAAAAGAGGAGGTGGCAGTGACTGAAATAATATACACCCACTTGGTACCTGGTAATAAGTAAGAGTAGCGGTTTCCTATCGGGCTGAAACGTGTGCTGCACAGTTCGAAGTGTCAGAACAGGAAGCGAAGTTTTAGTAACTACCGGGGAGCATAGTAAATACTAGTAAATAGGACCCACGGTACACACGCAAAACCTGTGTATTTCCCTATGTTTACGAACAAGATGTGGTCCTATGTACAATGGTGCCCCGTCAATAGTACTGTTATTATGTGGAACTGCGCCCCCCCCTCTAGTTTTTTGGGGCAACGCACTTTTTCATACTTGGAACTACAGCAGTATAGGATCAGAATTACAGTATATAGTGGATTAACCAAACCCTTTGCTCGTGCTGTACTACTACTGTACTTGAAAACTGCAGGTGCTGGGGGACGATTGCGACAGTACAACAAGCAGCAATGTGACGATATGCGTACGATATACTATGTGTTCATCCGGGACCCGCAAGGAACGAATACAGGCAGCAATAATAGGAGACAATCGGAACGAGGACGTTTGTTTTATGGTAGGGTACGTTGGGACCATGCATAGTAAATAGAACCTACTGTTCACACAAAAACCTGTATGTTTCCCTATTTTTGCTTACAACATGTGGTCCTATTTACTAGGGTCCACCGTCATGCTATCATAGGGAGGGGGAGCCCTCCCTACCGGGGGGGGGGGTGTACTCATGTCGTGCACGGTCATAGTCGTATGACCGTAGACCCTCTTATCCCTACAATGCCGGGACGGGGCACGTTGGGTTTTCACCAACCACAGGCAGGCATTGCCTGCACCAAGCGCGAAGCGCCATGAGGTATTGGGCGAGTCGCATGCAGGGTGAGCTGCATCCTGCTAAGAACCGTCTGCGCGCCTACGAGGGGGGCGGGGGTGTACTTCATATTCATGCATGGCCGTAGTCGTATGACCGTAGACCCTCGCATCCCTACAATGCCGAGACGGAGCATGTCGGGTTTTCACCGACCAGGCAGGGGGGGTGTAACCAATCAATGTTATTGAGGCTCCTTCCTCGCCCCCGGAGCTCTCTATAGACAGACGTCACCCATCAAGCACTCTCACCGCTGTGTCTTCACTTTGGAGAAGAAAAAAAAACACAAAATGGCAACCCGATCACCAATCCCTCTCTCCCATGCATGGTCTACGAGTGACTAGGGATGAAACGAAACATGTTGCTTGTGGGAAAATACACGACGATGAGGATATTGTTTTATAAGGATTACCCTGGGCTTTTTCTTCTTTTTTTTTTGGGGGGGGGAGGGACGGTGGGTCGATGGCTAGGAAAGGGGTGGTGAAATAACGCCTGGTGCAAATCGTCCCGGTGACCACACAGGTCGTCATTTCCAGGAGGGTTTCACGCTTCAAACTTCAGCTCAGGGGCCGCCAGGAAGCGAGGAGGAGCAGGGGGCGGGGGGGATGACAGACCCACACCGATGGCGTGGGGACGGAGCTTGGATGCGGCTTAGGACTTAAGAATTGAACGTAAAGAGTGCATATTGGGAAGAATGAGGGAGCAAGGACAACAAATGGAGTATTGTGGATAAATCTTGGCAGGAAGCAGACATAGAAGGGTGTTAGACTGTACGCATAGGTTTCCTTGGTTTCCGTGGTTTTCTGCTTTTGGGAATTTTATGAGTGATCAACGCTGAAGATCATGCTGCACGTTGTCGGATGGCAAAGATAATAATAATTACCCTGGGCTGGGTAATCGATCGATATTTTACCGGTATAGCTCAGTAGGTACCACATACCCTCACATTTATTTGACGTCGTCGAGGACACGGGTTTCGAGTCTCACTTCGAACGCTTCTTTTATAGAAACGCTTGTTGGGCGTGTGCGTCCCTAAAAAACGAGTCTTCCTGGTTCCCCAGGCATTGAAACGAAGCGGGTAGTAGGTCGACGTACGGCCATATGTACGGTACCGACGTCCCAAAGATCCCGCCGTTCAGAGGGGGGGGGGGGGGTTACAAGGATCACCCTGGGCTGGGGAATCAATCGGTAATACCCCCTCACCATCGGGTATAACGGGGGACCATAGAAAACAGGAGCTACGGTGTAAACAAATACCTATATATTTCCATTTTTTTCCTAACAATATTTGGTCGTATTTACTATGTGCCCCCCCCGAAATAGTATGGACACGTAAGAGTATAATCCATGGTACATATGAATATCATAGTACGCGTGCCAGTAAAAAGGAATTATTATACAACAAAATACTCGAAGTAGGTGGAATAAATAGTAGTTTAGTTCAACTATTATTATAGCATTAATAGTAGTGATGGACACGTCGTCGGTCGGAGAGGACTGCCAACAACCCGAATTCTGAATGTTTTTCATCCGAATTTTGTTTCTAAAACTAACTTCGAAGTTTGCGGATTCACCGGTATGATGCATATTTACCTGGCACCCTGGTATATATGTATTTATGTATGATACATATGTACGAGAGTACGCCTAGTCAACAACGATTCGTGATCCGCCAGCTTACCTATACTATGCGAGTGCTGAGTCAATTTTTGAGCACACTACTGTGTGTTTTCACACTCTGGGGGAGACTGGGGATGGTGTGTCTATTGTCTATTATAAACTCTTTTTGTATGTATGTACATTATGTATTCCTTCGTTGTTTTGGGCGGTTTGAGCGCCCGTCGTCGGATTAATACAGTATAGTACGTGCATAGGATACGGATATTTATACGTAAGAGAATAGTTCAGTTGTTTGTGTCGTTCCTCGCCCGAAATTAGGTGCAGTATAAACAAGCCCCATAGATATTAATAGCGCGCATACAAGTATACCAGGTACCAGGGCACCTTATTATGTCAGGTACTATTCATAGAATACTAATAATATTATTACGATCGGAAGGGGGGGGGCGGATGACTCCGAGCAGTGTTATATGTATCTGTTACCATCATCTACTATTATACAGCATTTCTCAGATTGATACTACTACTGGTGCACAACAACAGACAATAGACTACGAGGAGAGTCTACTGGTAGACTGGTGAACGAGTCTATTCTGTCTGCTGGTGGAAGCCTTCGAATTTAGAGCTCCGATCGATGCTGGTGTGTGACTGGGTGTTGTACGTTACACTTGGCATTTTGACTTGAACCGTCACGTAGACTTTACATTCATTCGTACAGTAGTGACACTACGTACGTACCTGGTACGTAAGTATTACGAGCTGTATGTCAAACATACGAGTATTATTTTATTGTTAATAATAAGCTGTGCTGTACATTTTCTACTGCAACTCGTATTTTGTACTATTAATATTGATATTTATATTATATCAATATTTAATATTATCAATTATTTTCAACAACACACTATTTACCAAAGATTTTTGTTAAAAACATTAACATTATAACATTTATTATTTATTATTCGCAGTTCTTCTAACCGAATAATGGTAAACGGAATAGTCTATCTACCTATCTACATATTAATATTAATAGTAGACTGCTATAATATAATATATACTACACTACTACTACTCGTGGTTGTGTAGAAAGAGCCCGATCCAAAAGCCGAGAGAGATTGAGCAAAATTCTTAGAGGGTCGTCTGTCTTCTTCTTCTATCATATGCCCACACACTCTCACTCTGTATACTCATATAGCGTCTTCTCGTAAAACGAGCCGCCGTCATTCGTTCCGTGTTCTGTGTGCGTCCGCCCGGCACAGTCTCTCGGGCAACGCCGGAGAAACCAGAGTTCTGAAAGATCCACGGGCGGCAATGTCCGAGACTTCTACCACTATTACCGTAGGTCCAGAGGGGTAAAACAAACTTTTGCAAACTTTGACGAGAAAAAGATGCGCGAAAGAGCGCAGAGAGAAGAGCGAGAGAGAAGAAGAAGAAGAAGAAAAAAAAGACAAAAAAGAGAGAAAGCTATTCATAGATAGGGCGGAGAGAGAAATAATATTAACCAATAGTATAAGCGAGAGATATATATATATCATATACCGGTATTATGTGATATATATGTGATCCTTTTTTTATGATCAAAAGACCCCTCTCGTACTTGTCTGTTGTGTCAGAGCCATCATATTTCTGCGAAGGGGTATAGATCATGTGGTTCGCCCACTCCCCTCTCTCAAACTCTCCAACCTGCCGCCCTCACGCAGGCAGACTTACAAGTAGACACTACTCATCATCAATAGACAAAAAAAATATTCGTTGTTCGTTTTTTTTTTTGCCCGCGGCCGGCACTCCCTCACTTACTTGCAGTAGTGAGTGTTTGCTGTAGTAGTATCAATAATAGTACATTAATTTATTAGTAGTTTCGAAGGTAGTATAAGCGCTACACGCACGCCTCGACCTCGCGGGCCCGATCACGGAGACTGCATCAACGCGAGGGGAGAGGGAGAGGGGGGAGGGCCATCATGGCTGCAGGGGATGGCAGGTTCGACCTCTCGCATGGCCGGTCGCCTCTGGCATCAGCGGCAGCAGTTCCGTTCGGCCAGGACACCGGCGAGGCAGCAACAACAACAACGACGACGACGACAGCAGCAGCAGCAGGCGGAGACGAAGACGAATTCACCTTCGCATTGTCCCTACTCCGAAGCAGCTGTGACGGCTGCTGGAAGAAAAAATGCAAATGCACGGGCGAGATGCCCTGCGACCGGTGCCGACGGGCCGGGGTGCAGTGCACGTACAGCACCAAGAGAAAGCTCGGGCGTCCGAGGGGCGCGACGGCCGCGGGTGCGCAGCAGCAGCAGGGTGGCGGGTCGGTTTCTTCGAAGAGGAGGATGAACGGCAACCTTTCTTCGTCCGCAGCATCGTTGACATCGGCGCCGGAGCGAGTTTCGTTCTCCACTACAAGGGCGACAGGCCTCGGGGGCCTCGCCGAGTCGAGGTTCCTGGCTTGTTTTCTGGAGCACTTTACCCCAATGTGAGTGAACACCTATCTATCTAATAATAATGCATGATAACACTACACATCAGGACCTCGCTCGTTCCGTGAGGTGGTTGTCTTTTCCCTCTCTCTCTCTCTCTCTCTCTCTCGCTCTCGCTCTCTCTCTCCTCGTACACATTTCATACATACACACATATATTATGGTGACGGTCAGCTTTTATGGCTGTTGTATTATACAATCAGTACATAATGTACGGAGTGAGACATACATGGTAAAATGTTCATGTGGCGGACCACGTCGATATCGGGTGCGTTTTCAGGCCTCCTCGGTACAGTTTCCCTGGACTGGGGGGGGCGGGGGAAGGGGGTATAGCGAGGCAACACGGCCACGAACGGTTGCTAGTAGTGTGCAAAGCGAGGACTAGACGCTGCGCAACCGCGCGGTAGAGAGGCTCTCATCTCGCCACAGCGAGGAGCATGCATGCCTTTTGCCTTTACCGTACCTCGTTGGTCAGCTGGCGTCCCTCCGCTCTCTCTCTCTCGCTGCTGCTGCTGCTGTGGTGCCTGCTGCTTTTTTGTGCTGGTGCTCTGTGTGTTCGTAGTCTACCTATCTATAATAGTCTATCTATATAGAGCAGGATATATATAGACGAAAAAAAGTATACTGAGCTACAACCAACCATACAATTGTTTCTTATATTGTTTTTTTAGTGTGGTTCTGCTGCAGGTGCAGAGCCAACGAGTGAGTGTGTTTTTTCAGAGTTTTTTAATGAACGAAAAAATTGTTTTTCCGGTGGAAACGTGGTATTTTTATTAATATTATTATTATTGGTTTCATTTTTTTTTTATGGTAGCACCGGTGGGGACATAGTCGTACACTCAACAAGAAGACGTCAACATACATAATAACGTAATATCACACAAGCGAGCGAGAGGCAAGCAGAAGCGCAGCATATATATACTAACCGCATACGCACCATCACACCACACCTCGAGACTATACTATTTCGACAACTCCGCTGCTGCTTGCTGCTGTATGACACCAGCAGCAGCAAGCAGCAGCAGCAGCAGCAGCAGCCATCATTGTTGTGGCCAAGTTCCCAATAAATTGCTCGGGATTCCCTCTCCTCTCCTCCAAATTCTTAGTTCCCGCGTTTGTTTTTCTTTCTGTTTTATAGTGGTATATTTTTATATATGTTATGTATGGTATTCATATATATGTCTTTTGCAACCTGTGCTCAATTCAACTTCCTCAAAATCCAGAAAGTCTGAGGTCCGATTTTCTCATATTTTTGTTTTCTCCACCACTCTCTCGACGACGACTACCACCCTGCTTTGCCCGGTGCCGTACCAACCACACCACCACTGGAGATGGGTACCATTGCTGCCCGTATATCGGCCTGGCGTTTGTATGAGCGGCGGAGGGGGGGGGGGCGGGGGGGTTGGTACTGTGTATATATATCGTCAGCTACAGCTATAGCAGCAGCAGCAGGCAGTCAGTGCGTTCGTCCATGCGCGTGGATGAATATGCGAGCCTTGTTGCTCGTGGTGAGCTCGCCCACACCACACTACGACCACGTGTGTGTTTTATATTGTTGTTTGTTGTTGTTGCTGTTGTTGTTGCTGTTGTAAAAGCTCAACACGTTGAACGGTTCGCTAGCGATCAAGATGTCTGTCTGTGTGTCTGTTATGTACACATTGTAAATTGATTCACCATACATACTGTTGCCAAAATCGCACGACTAAGATGTGAGACAGCAGCAATAATAATAGTAGTTATTAATAGTGGTTAGTGTATGTATATATTATATGTAGTCTATGTAATATACGTATGTATGTAATATACGTACGTAGTATACCGGTATTATTGTTTGTATACCATCCATGACCGCGAGCTGAACCTTCGGCAGCAGCACGCAGTCAACCTTTGTCCCCGCGCGGTTTTTTTTTTTAACATACTTGTAACGTATTTGTGCACCCCTGGACTATCTATATATATACCGTAATAAAATCTATAGCGTGGGTGGGGTGAAGATTCAACGGAAGAAGAAGCACCTTTTTTCGCTGAAAAAAAAAGAGGTATACTGGTATTCAACAGATGATGAGTAAAGTATATCATAATATTTACCCATGTGTGGTTACCAATAATAAGATACCTTGTAAATAAATATACCACGCTACACGGGGTAGTACGCATCATAACTTCGTACATCATAAATATATCGTAATATTCTTTTTTTTTCTATATTATTACATTAACATTATTAGTATTAACATTATTAACATTCCGAGGGCGGGATGCCTTCGCCCCGCTTATGCCGAGCAAAACCAAAGAAGCCCGCGCGCGCGCGTGTGTGTGTCCTGTGTGCTATATCCTGTATATCATATCGTAGGTGGTAGGTGGTGTGGACGCGATCGTTTTGTTTGCGTGCTTGTTGCCTGCTTGAGGCGCAGCTGCTGCTGCTCTTCTCTTTCTGCTGCTGCTGCTGCTGCTGCTGCTGGGAGGTGCAAGTAGCAAGTAACGAACGGTAGACAACCTATATACGGTATAATGTATTTTCACACATCGCGAAGAAAAGTAGACTTATTTTTAGATGGTGCTGGTGGCGATGGTGGTGAACACCCACCGACTCAGCTGCGCCCCCCGGCTGTGACAACCCCGATGCATTCATGTATTTCGCCCCCCTTCTTATTTCGTCAATTGCCGCCGCGTGTCTCCATCTTTTGCCGAAAGTATTACTAGACTACTCCCGTAACAACTACCCCTTCAAATAGTCCGGGGAGCGGTACCCCAGCAGCAGTACTACTACTACTACTACTACTACTACTACTACTACTACTACTACTACTACTACTACTACTACTACTACTACTACTACTACTACCACTACCACTACATACTACATGCAGCTGCCCTGCTGTATGTACTCTTGCTGCTTCTGCTGCTGCTTCTGCTGCTGCCCTTGTTGCCGTCACTATTTGATTGCACCATGCGGCTGCCGCGATGCCGCGATGCCGCGCGTAGTATAAACGAATAGATAGATAGGTGTTTCTAACTACAGTACGTCGTGCAGGTTAACGTATCTACCTACTTATGACACTCCTGCATCACCTTCTGCGCGAGAGCGACACTGGCTTTCTCGGAATAAACCACCACCACCACCTTTACTGTCGGCACGATGCATACTATACTGATATTTTTCTACCGAGTGGTTTGGAACCCAGCAAAAAGTACATGTATATATATAAAGCGACCTGAAAAACAAGAAGTCGTAGTGAGGTCTCACCAAAACCTTCCACTACTGACTGTGTACTAAAATATATCAACCAGAGCCTGGTGCAGTCGTACAACAAGGAGGGTCGTCGTGTTCCTCCGGTGTCGTGCGGTTCCCCCCGCTTCACTTTCGAGCACACCACCTACTACCCCTCCCAGCAACCACGGCTGCGTCGTGTGGCCTCTAAGCTGTGATCGCATATACTTAGGTTCGACACTTTTTCGCTCTGAAGTGGTTTAGAAAATAGTAACGCATCGGGAATTGTCGGACGGGCACAGGATGCTTCGGAAGCCGACGATGACGGCATACTTGAAGTATATACTATACATACACTATTATTTCTTGTGCACATCATGAACCCCACAAAGTGCAGCATGCTATATATTATGCATATACCAGGTATGACGCATTGATAAACACCCTGTGGCAATGACTGATCATGAACTTACAAAATAGAGCGTCGTATTATATATATATATCAATATATACGTATCATATACCTGGTGGTACGTATGTGATACATTATTTTTGTCTTCTACTTGTTTCGTGTCTCTTTGCAGTGAGAGCGGGTCAGTACGTAGGGTCGGGGGGTCCCGGTGGTCAGCACGGAGACTGACTGCCACCACACAATAATCAGCGGGTTCCCCCCCATGTTGCTTGGCTTACTGTGCACCTGTCCACCGGCGACACAGTCGCGCCGAACGGCAGCAACAACTACCACCGCAAGTAGCAGCTTCCCTAGCCGACGTCTGCTATGTACCACCACCACCACCATCACCGTGTACGGTAGTCCCGGCATGCTTAAAACAAATACCTGTCATGATAGACTAGCCTCTACATACAGCTAACCCATATTTCTTCACCCGAAAAAAGCAAAACGAAAAAATTTCAGATTGAAATAAATACCAGAAGGGCTAAGCGATACCCACCCGCCGTTTTAGTCACCGCCGCCGGCGGTAAGTGGTAGTGGTGATCCATCGGTACCCCATCGCGACAGCCGTGGTTGAACTGTCGGCACGCCTGTCTTTCTCATGCGTTTGCCCCACCTTTCTGATAAGCGTAGCGTAAGCGTCGCTGTATGTTTGAGGAGAAAAGTTTTAGGTGGTGTGTTCTGAACCTTTCGTCGTCGTCACGGCACAGAGCCTGAGGAATCAGGCTCAATCAAAGTTTTCGGAGATGAAATGCCTCGAAAGTAATCAGGCCATCGCGAAAAGGTTGGCAAAAACATCGCGAGCTCGAGCGCACGATCAACATCACTTGCAACCGACAACGGTTGGCTCGCTACGATATATACCACGTTCCCGCATTCAAGAATGCTTACCCTGCAGCATGCGGGGGGGTTAATCGACGTGTGGCCGACGCGTTTTGCACTCTTATAATCGCGTACGGGGCAGGCCGAACCATCGCCGCATCATGATCGCCGCGGTGTGATATTCACATGCAATTGAGTTATCGGGTACCAAGAGCCGCGTTGAAGATAAGCATGGATTTTGTTTTTTCGTTTTAGATCCTCCTCAGCTTCTTGGATAAGGGTGCGACAGTAGAGAGAGGTCGTCCAATCGGGTAGGTTGATAAGTCTTGGTCAATCTCTTTCGCCTGGGTCGGCTATCTGCCATGAATCTGGACCATCTAATGCCTCCCCCCCCCCAGAGGTACTCGCCACCACCCACCCACCACCCACCCATCCATCCATCCATCCACCCATCCACCCATCCACCCATCCACCCACCCACCACCTATCCACCCAAACCTATGCCCGCCCACCCACCCCCCACCCACCCACCCACCCCGACGCACTCCTCGGCACCCGTCCCGTCGCTCATCGTCGTCAACCGACGCGAACGTGTTATGCCCTCAAAGGTTTCCTGTGGCAGACGAGGTGTCCATCCGAGACGGGCTCATGTACACCTTCGCCGGGCTGTGGTACGGCCAGGCCCCGTCGCTGCGGGGACAGGAGGCCCTCCGGGCCCGCGCGCTCGAGTGCGCCTTCTTCTCGAGCGTGGCGATCGGCGGCCTCCTGACCGGGTGCCCGCTCTCGATGGTCTCCAACCACGTGGCAAGCGCGCAGGCTTCCGTCGCCGAGTTCCGCGGCCTGTCGGACCGCCACGCCGTGTCGGCCCTGGTCCTCAGCGGCATGATGAACATCCTCCTCCCCCAGCCGGGGAGCAACGCCGAGGGGCGCAGGAGCCTAGACGAGGCCCAAGAGATATTCGACTCCCTTCCCGAGAAGGACCCCCTGGTGTCCGTCATCCTGACGTTCCGGAGGCAGGTGGAAGGCCTTTCCCGCTTGGGCGCCGAGACGTTTAGCCCGCCTCCTCCTGCCACCGACGACGCTGCCAATGGGCACGAGTCGCAGGCGGCGAGCCCGAACAGCACGTACATCCCTTCTTCCGCGAGCGCCCACACCGAGGAGGGCGAGGCAATCCTGAAGGGCGTCGAGATCAGCCGAGGGGACAGAAAGCACGAGTACACGAGGACCCAGCGCGCGCACCCATCACACGTCGTCGCGGATGGTGAGAGACAGATTTGCGCGCCACGCCCACGCGCGCCCTGGCGAGAGCACAACGGGGGCCAAAACAATCACACTGGATGTACTAACCACATATATGTTTTTGCAGTTGCAGGGGGAGCGAGTTGAATCAGGTGGTATCGCACATGCCCCTCCCCCCCTCCCCTTCGAGTCGAGTCGAGTTGCGTCACATTGCATCGTGCACGCATCTCTCCCTACACGCCTGCGCCGCCGCACGCGCACACGCTACACACAAGCGTGCATGCGTGATTGTTCGTCCAGTTTTTTTATGCATCGCGTTGCTCTCATGCTCTCTCGCTCGCAGGAAACAACACCGAATCGGCCAACTGGTGGTGGTCTGCGATAGCGCGCTGCTTGTGGCTCCTAACACACATTTGTGGGGGAACTTTTTCTCCCTTTTGTTAAACACTGTTGGTACACTGTTCTGTCAAACGTTCCTCCTGTCACGCTTCTTCTTAACACGCTTTACTGAAACTGACCGCGTACGTTACGCCGACTTTTCGCGCGCACGCCCGATCCCTTCCTGTCACCACCCGCCCCGCCTCGTCGTCGCTTTTTTCAGCCTTGCTCCTCGGAGTGCGCTACACAGGTCAGCACGGGGGGGGGGACAGTTCGCGACTGCGCCACGTTCATGACTACGTCGCGTCTGAGCTGAACCGGCTCGTCCCGGCAAAGGCGGGCGCCATGGTGCTCGTCTCCCTGGCGGGAACGCTCCTGGGGATCAAGACGCGGCTGCAACTCACGGACGGCATGCTTCCCGCCGCCGAGCTGACGTCCACCATGCTCCACAAGTGCCCTGGCTGGGCGAGGTGAGCCCCTCCTGCCCTATGGACTCTAAACGTAGACGGCCATTTCTATTGTCTGCTCTGCTTACTGCACTGCAGCGTAGTATCTCTGTGTCGTAGTTCTGTGACCACATGATAACTGGTACCTCTCTAGGATGAAGAATCGGCACGGACACTGGGTGTGCTGGATGTCGACGGGTATATAGAAAGGAAGGTTTAATGTGAAGAACACACACACTGTACCGACCATCGATAACATACATATCCGAGTAACGATTCAGAGCGCACCTATGCATACCAGGTGTGCTGTACCTCATATATAGATAGACTTTGCTGGCGAAATGCCACTGTTGTTAAGGTTGGAGGAAGATATTTCGAAAGGGCGAGGAGATTTCGCGGGCGGGCGGGCATGTTTGCTTTTCGGCTGCTGTCCATGAAAAGCTTGACCCCCCTCCTCCCCGGGGAAGACCTAGCTAACAGCACCGGGGACGGAAACGAGCATCGATTTTGACCACACCGTACCCGGACCCGCGGGCCGGGAGACCTGCGTACCCAGAGTCGGGCTGCTTGTGGTCTTCAAGGCATACTGCTGCAGAATTCCTAGTTTCTTCTCGTTTTTTCCCTACGGGTTTGACAGTCGCGAAGACAACGTGACAACCACGCGTAGAGCAGCAAAAAATTTCTTGGTGCGCGGACAAAAACAAAATCTGATGAATTGACGTCATCAAGCGCCTGAGGATCATGCATGCGGCGCGTTGTGCGGCGACTTGCTTGCTTGCTACATTAGTTGAAGCTGGTACCGTACCGCGTCGCCAGCATCCCCATTGGTGCTCGAGTTGGACCAATCGAATGTGATACAAAGATAGTAAGTGACGTCCCCCGGCCACCGAGGACAACACATCAGGTCGGTCTCGTAACCAGTTTGTGCCGTCACGTCCTGTATCTGTTGAGTACAGCTCCCTCGACGCCAAGTAGCTGTTGGTACGAGCTCTCTGGCACCGCCATGGCGGTCGCATCTGCTTCAAGTGCACACTCTTCGGGCAGCCCCATATGCCCACGATCTACTCATAATTTTTCCCGATGATTCATGGATGGTATGATATCTCGCTTTCTATCCCGTCATCATGGCCCACTACTCGCAAGTAACCCTGTGATACGAACGCATAACCCTTGCGCCGGGGTGACTCGGTGCGCGTCAGAGGTGTCGAGCAGAAAAACTTGTGACTATCGCAAGATCGCTATATAGGGACCATCTCTAGCCCCTGTGGCCGGAACCGTTCGCGAGGCATATATATATATGGCAAAAGGTTTCATCATGCCCTCGTTGCCCTGACTTTCAAGGCTAGGTTGACATACACAGCTTTCCACTTACCCCCCGCCCCCCCCCCCCCCCCCCCCCCCCCCCCCCCCCCCCCCCCCCCCCCCCCCCCCCCCCCCCCCCC
The DNA here is from genome assembly GCA_008828725.1 of Saccharina japonica. Taxonomy (NCBI): domain Eukaryota; class Phaeophyceae; order Laminariales; family Laminariaceae; genus Saccharina; species Saccharina japonica. The sequence continues at coordinate 17,926 of MEHQ01000497.1, read as the reverse complement.
CCCCCCCCCCCCCCCCGTCCCCAATGCTTCTTCGCCCGCGCAGGTCATACGGTCGCCACGCGGCTCATCTATCCCTGGCCGTGTTTCGGCTGTACGACCAACGGGAGGCGTACAGCGCCCTCAAGAGCCTCGTCGGCACGGCATCTGGCGAGTTCATACCAGAGTTCGATGGGCACAAGCAGGGCTGTGGACACATATGCGGGCTCGGCGCGTGCACGATCCTGGCCGACTCCCTGCTGGCGTTGAGGCCTTCCGGCGTCGGCGGCGAAACCGGCCGCAGCGCTGGCACCGGCAGCGGCAGCACCGACGCAGGCGCCAACAGCGCCAGCTGTACCGGCGGCATCGGCGTCGGCAGCAGCGGGAACGGTACCGGAAGCAACAACGCTTCCGCTCCAAGCAGCTCGTCGAAGCGGCAGAGGTCGTCGCCAGGTACACCGTGCCCGCCGAAGCATCGGTCGTTTACGCTGCCAGTACCAACAGCGTCCGAGGAGCTCGCAGCGGCGGCAGCGGCGGTGGCGGCGGCGGTGGCGGTGGCGGTAGAGAGCAGCGGCGCTTCTCCCCAGCAGAAGCAGCTGCCCCGCGCGGCCACTCCGACCTCTGCGGTGGTGGCAGCCGCTCGGCAGAGCCCAGGCAGCGGCGGGGCGGGCCATTCTCCGAGTCGCACCCTCGGGTGGTTTGCGTCGCACAAGGTACCGACGGAGCAAGCGCACACCGTTTCAGAAGCTCCGACCGCCACCGACGCTTGTCCGGAGCCGTGGTCGGCGAGGACTTGGGAGGGCTCCAACAGCAGCGTAGGTGGGGCCGACGCTGGCTTCGCTAGCAGGAGTTACACTCGCACCAAGCGCCACCAGCCCTTCTCCCACCCGCTGCCGGAGCTGCCCTACCGCAAGAGCCCCGTGAGTGATGCTGGGTACCTTGAAATTGGTGTCGGTGGCGCGGCAGAGGCAGAGGCTCACGCCGCGTCCATGGCAAGTTTCGCGGCCACTTTCCCCCCTTCATCCTCGGGAGCACCACCCCGAGGCGGCCGCGAGGTACCTTCGCCTGAAATGGGGTACGGAACTCGCCGCCACGAAACCAGGCGCAGGAGCCGAGATGCGAACGGCGCAGTCGCGTCGCCCGGCCCGGACCCAGCGGCGGCTCCGTGGCGGCCGAATGCATCCCTCCCCCTGCCGGCGGTGGCGGCGGCGGCGATCTCCTTGAAGGCGAGCGTCGACAGCAGCCACCAGGCCGCCGCCGACAGCTTCCGCCACAAATCGGCCGCAGGGGGCACCGTTCGTGCGGCCGGGCGGATGATGACCAGGATAGACCCCAACGTTAACACCCAGCACTCGAAGGAGTACGTGTCACCTGGCGCTGGCGGCGGCGGTGGCGCAAGCCTTGAAGCTTCGCCGCCTCTCGGCCGTCAGCAGCGTCACCGGGGTCACCGCCGCCCTCACCACCACCACCGCGTGGACACCGCCGAGTGGCACAGCCCATCCGGAAGCGGAAGCGACGACGGTGTGGCCGAGGGAGGAACCGGAGGTGGAGGTGGAGGGGGAGGGGCAACAAATCTTGAGCCATCATTCACTCACTGAGCGTAGCCTCTTGCAAGGGGTTGACATGTGCTATTAATGGTGTACTACTTTTAGTGAAAAAATGGAGTATTTAAAGTAGTGGTAGTAGCAGTCCTAGTAGTAGTAGTAGTAGTAGTAGTAGTGGTAGTGGTAGTAGTAGTGGTAGTAGTAGTAGTAGTAGTAGTAGTAGTAGTAGTAGTAGTAGTAGTGGTAGTGGTAGTGGTAGTAGTAGTAGTAGTAGTAGTAGTAGTAGTAGTAGTAGTAGTAGTAGTAGTAGTGGTAGTGGTAGTAGCAGTAGTAGTCGTAGTAGTAGTCGTAGTCGTAGTAGTAGTGGTAGTAGTAGTGGTAGTGGTAGTGGTAGTAGTAGTAGTAGTAGTAGTAGTAGTAGGAGCAGTAGTAGTAGTAGTAGTAGTAGCAGTAGCAGTAGTAGTAGTAGTAGTAGTAGTAGTAGTAGTCGTAGTAGGTGTAAGGGAATGCATGCGTAGACATAGTAGCTCCTAACGTCGCAGAACGCGCGAGCGAACGAATGGCAAAACTATGTTTGAAACAAAAATACAAGCACAAAGTGGGGATGAAAGACGGTGAGTGAACCCTAATTGCTCCAACTCTAATTGCTCCAAATATCAATATCAAGGCATGTCAAATATGTTTGTGTCGGGGCAGGGGGGGGGGGTACACCGGTACGACCACACCGTTTTATCAGAAGACTGTCGAGCGGTATAATCTCCAGCAAGTTGAGCTGCGGAGGAGTGAAAGTGAGATGGTACAACAACGAAATGTCAACAACAGCAACAACAGCAAAAAAAACAACAACAACAACGACAACAACAACAACGACAACAACAACAACGACGACAACAACAACAACAACGACAATTTCTACAGAACATAATTGAGCAGCTGTAGACACACAGCGGACGAAATATCTTTCTCGCAAACGAACGGTAAAATGTAAACAAAAAAACAAACACTTTGCCCAAGAAGAGGAAGATCTACGATCGATCAAAAAGCCGTTCGCGGCCGTCTCTGTCCGATACCCGACAAATACATCGGTTCGCCCTGATTGGGCTGTCGCTGCCGCATTATACATACGTGTACGTATGCGATACGCGAGTTGCAAGTCACAAAGTGATACTTGTTTCCCCCCTCAAAAACAGGTGAACGCCATTAATCACTGCTCGTTGTGTTGGTGTTTGATTATGCATGATGTAATTTTGTAATTTCCAATTTTCTGGAGTTCGTTCGTTGATGACCGTGTGCCGTGTGCCTCCCCCCCCCCCCCCCTCATGGGGGGGGGGGGGAATGGATAACGAAAAGTAATCACCGGCCGCTGTGCGTGTAATCGTATGTCCAGTTACAACCAAGTCAGAACTTGCTTGCTTCCTTCCTCCGTCCGTACTTTATCTATTGGTTATTTATGCTTGCGCGGAGTAAACATTACCTAAGTAGATATAGAGAAGAGATGCTATTTTTTCACCACCAGTCGTACACAAGAAAAAAATCGAAAAAAGTCAGATTGAGATCTGAAGTGTGTCTTGCTTCGACTCACATCCCCCGTTCTCATTAGACTTTGATGTTCTCGTTTGTTTAATACACGTCTTTACCAGAAAAGGAAAAAAGGACCACAAACATAAAACAACAACAGCGCAGCAAGCCAGCAGCAGCAGCAACGAGCAACATCTCATCAACATCAACATTCAAACAACCACCACCAACAAAAAACCACCAATGAACAGGCCAGGCCAGGCCTAAGGCCGTTACAACCCCCCACCCCCCCCCCCCCCCACCCCCCTCCCCCGCCTTTACAAACCGTGCAATTAAATACGGGACATGCTTCTATGGGGGAAGAGGCAAAAACCATGCAGAAAACACAACATCCAATTATTCATGCCGTCGTATTGCGATTCATGCTGCATCACAACAACAAAACAGAGAAAAAAAAAAGAAAAAAAACTTCGAGCACCCCCCTTATACTAGTATTAATACAGTACAGGACACCTACTACAGCATTAGTTAAATAAACAGAAAACAGAAATACTTGGACCCAGGCTGGGTTTCTTGCTTAAGAAACGGTGCAAATCTACCGGTACACAATAACTAATTCCAGTGCTTAAAGAACGGCTCCCGAAATTTCTTTGTTTTCTTGGCAAAAAAATCTCACAGCCTGCCTGCCTGACTTTTTTTTCTTAGTACCCGTTTTCTTAGTACGTAGGCGTCCCGTACCTCTCTTGGCGGGAATAGAACACGCCCGTTTTGACGCTGATGTATGTCGCTATCAAAACGGTGGTACGTATATATTTTGAGCGATATGAAGTACTGTAACGAAAAAAAAAAATGAACAAAAACAAGAAGAAAAAAAAACACACACACACAAACACATAAGACAGACAGACAGGCGCGCACTACCACGGCCACAGCAATAACAAAACAAAAAAAATCCCCGACACCCACCACCAACCACACTCAACCCCTCCCCCTACGGATTGAGACCGCAACAGATAATCACACATTTTCTTTCCCCCTCCTGCTGCCGTCGTGTAATACCACGCAGTAACCGTAGCGCGGTTGGACAGCAGCATAATAGTAAGCACCCCCTTCACTCCGTCCGGATTTGCAGCAGGGACCGCTTTTAGGTATTGACACGAATACCCTGAAATGACCTCCTTTCTTACATTTCCGGACATGGCGATAGTTTTAGTAGTATCGATACTCATCACACACTATGAATGTACGTAGAGCTACGTGGCTCTCCCCACCCCCCCCCTACAGGTCCCTATTAACAGGCATGCCCTGTATCATCACGCCAAAATGTTTTTTGGGGGGGGGGAGAGCAAAACCCCCGGCCCTACCCTACGTACGTACGAATATACCGTACCCCTCCGCGCCCGCCCAACCGCCTGTGACTCCTTGCTCGGTATACGAGACGGTTCTGTTCAAGGTTTCCAATCGTAACCATGGTTGTGCATCCTGCACGAAAAAAAAAAACAGAAAGCTAACGCCGTTCAAATCGACCTCCATGTTGATGCGACTATATACGGCTGTATTTACTTCTTCCCCGCTCCCATAATATCTCCATCATCGCAATCACCACCACCACCACCACCACCACCACCACCACCACTATCACCATCGTACGATATAGAAGCAGTTACAGAAGAAGCTGTAGCAGCAGTAGCAGCAGAGGACAGGAGGGCCGCTGCACGGATTTTGTTCGCCGCCGCACAAAAATGAACGGTGTTATTGTAGAGTTCTCGTGCAACAGCCTGGAGGTTCGAAAAAAGCGCACACAGCTACATACGTACGTATTGCAACTCTGTACGTACTTGACNAGAGTAGAAGGTGTGGATGAGCGCGTAGACGAATGAGAGGACCGGGAGGACAAAGGGCGGCAAGTAGGTGGAGGAGGAGTAGGCCGATGTTCAGCCGGAACACCAACAGGTATATAATGTTGTACGAATTAACTCTTAAAACAGGTCCTTGATTCCCAATATATGTATATAAACCTATATTATACACCTATAATATATACCTATTTATGTACACCTGCTGTAAAGAGGCGGCAACTTGCTCCTGCCGAGCGAGGGGTTAACATTCACCAGTACTGAGTAATGTTGGTTTCTGAGCTGCAAAAAAAGTGAGTGATTGATTGGCCTATGTACCTCGGGCCTCGCCTGAACTTATTATGGTCTCTACTCCTAATACTCTTAATACCGCTGCTACTGCTGCTTTTTATACTACTGTACCTGCTACCACTGCTGCTGCTACTGCTGCTATATGCTACTCTACTACTACTACTACTGCTACTACTACCACTACCACTACCACTACCACTACTACCACTACCACTACTACTACTACTACTACTACTACTACTACTACTACTACTACTACTACTACTACTACTACTACTACTACTACTACTACTACTACTACTACAACTACTACTACTACTACTACTACTACTACTGCTACTACTGCTACTACTACTACTACTACTACTACTACTACTACTACTACTACTACTACGACTACTACTACTACTACTATTACTACTACTACTACTACTACTACTACTACTACTACTACTACTACTACTACTATTACTACTACTACTACTACTACTACTACTACTACTACTACTACTACTACTTTGTAGTCATAGTTATACATGTGTGTTATCTACTTCACATGAAACAGTTGTCTCTACTCATAACGAAAGGCATCCTCAACTTCCAGGGTCCGTGCCAATTCATCGATCAAACAATAGTACAGCAGTAGCAGTCGACCTTTTTGTTACGTTGTCACAAACTACTCGTAAAACAACCCCCCCCCCAAAAAAAAACAGACCAGCCAAAAAATAAAATTAATACGTAAACAGGCTCTCTGTTTCCTAGCCCAGTGCGCTGTGCCCCGTTTTTTTTTTTAATGTGTACCTCCGACAATGAATAGAGTCCAGTATATCCCCCCTTATTGGGTACGTCCTGGGGCGCTGGCCTTTGCGAAGAAAACGCGTATCCGTGTTACAACACCCCCGTCTACAAACTAATGAATGTGTACGTATATATGGTTGTTCGTGGTATGGGGGGGGGGGGGGGGGGTGTACTTCATTTCGATGCACGGCCGTAGTCTATGGCCATAGACCCTCGCATCCCTACAATGCCGGGACGGAGCACGTTGGGTTTTCACCAACCAGGCAGACATTGCTTGCACCAAGCACGAAGCGCCGTGAGGTATTGGGCGAGTCGCATGGAGGGTGAGTGCATCCTGCTAAGAACCGCCTTTGAGGCGGACTTGCAATGGAGTACAGCTTCAATGAGTTAAATAAATTTCCGGTGTGGCCACTTCTGAGACGGAGGGGGGGGGGGGGGGCGGTAAGGGCTCTCCTTAACCCATTCAGAACTGAAAAATATGTCCACACTACTAATTCCGGTAGTTTGTCCCCACATATAACGTGGGACCAGTTCTGAAGGGTAGGTTTGTAATGGTATGGGCTAGGAAGGCCGGTAATTACCTCTGCATAGGTAATTGGTCCGTTTTCGTATAACTTGGATGGCATTCGTATTCGGTATTCGGGGTATTTATAATATCTGCGGGCCATACTTGAAGCCCATCCCGAGGCAGATGTCATCTGGCTCGGGGATTAATATAAAGCTGCTTCTCTTCTACGCTTGACTCTACGGAAAGTGAGTAACACCAAGGATGCTTAATAGACAAACCTGCAAGGGGATACTCTGTGTCTCACCCAGTCATTATACACGTGGCGTCGTCACGACACCGCGCGACTATCCTGATGCATTCGGCCCTCCCCGGACTCACGCGCCGCGGCACATATTCGACTACATCTTACTGTACACCGGACCGTTTCAGTCGCCCGGGCCCACATAGTCTCGCCGTGGATCGTGGGCGCGCGCAAGAGATAATGCAGCACTCACGGAGCGACAGCGGAGGACTGCAGGATACATGCTTGCGCGCGAAAACATACTATATTCGGCCCTCAGGGGGCGCCCACGTACCATCCTTTCGGACTATGTGCCTCCATTCTGCTCCAAGCTTTCTCTCCCTCCAGCGCGCTACACGACTTCACTGGGAGCCGTACGTGGTTCTTGTGTCTCCAGGACCACATAGCGAGCGTGCTTTCTCAAGGGACCCAACGTAACGTAGACAATCTCGAGGCACGGCCGTGGAGTACACTTCAACCGCCGCCACCCTCGATAGTTTCCCGTTTTTACGGACTTGGGGCTGGAGAGGGTTTCTTTCAAGGCCTTAGAATATGGTTTTCCTGCACTTTCGACGTGGGTTTGGTATGGGGTTTGGTATCGGTAGGGGTGGTATGGTTTGTGTCTTCCTTGACATTGTTTTTCTTTCGTCCTGCCGACGCCCTCCCCCGCCAGAGCCGAGGGGAGCGTCAGGGTAATATGGCTACTCATACTGTGGCACAGGACTGTATCGTTATTTGTGGTTTATCCTTCTATGTGATGTTTTCAGCAAGGCACTCGCCTCCCCCTCGCGGGGCGGGGGTAGTGCCCATTCCCCGCTACGGTGTCAGTTGTTTCCTTCTTGGTGCTAGTAGTTGCCTTCTCGTCCCCCCCCCCTCGCCTTGTTGGCGACTCATGGGAGGTCTCTGACGTCAGGCTTCGTTCACAAGCACCTGCGTTTACAGTTCGATTGCCTTTCTTTGCGTTTTTTTTTCCGGCTTCTTAGCCTAGCAACATTAGAGGTGTGGGAGGGGTTTTGAGGAGCCGCATCTTCGACTCATGTTCTAATTCGGGGAACTGGGATTTCCCCGTTTTTCCCATATTTCTGCATATACGGCTCATCAGGGTGGGCTAGTGTAATGGTATGGGCTAGGAAGGCCGGTAATTACCTCTGCATAGGTAATTGGTCCGTTTTCGTATAACTTGGATGGCATTCGTATTCGGTATTCGGGGTATTTATAATATCTGTGGGCCATACTTGAAGCCCATCCCGAGCAGATGTCATCTGGCTCGGGGATTAATAAAAGCTGCTTCTCTTCTACGCTTGACTCTACGGAAAGTGAGTAACACCAAGGATGCTTAATAGACAAACCTGCAAGGGGATACTCTGTGTCTCACCCAGTCTTATCACATTAAGCCGAAATCGTCGGAATTTCTTTCTCGTGTTGCGATATTTTTCATTGTGTACGTACTTCCTTAGGCCATGGTGAGGTTGTTCATCGGCTATCAGACGTAATAAATATATACTTGTAGCGCTTATAGTTTCCTCCAAAACTAGTAGTAGCGTTTGCGTTAGGCATATATCATAGAGAGGTCCTATAGTATAATCGAGTGAAACACCACCCTCAAAAAAAAAAAAAAAAAGCATGGTTGCACCTCTTTTATCGTACGGTAGCATACCGGTACGTCTTGTAGACAGACAGACAGATGTGTGTGGTTTAAACGGAGAAGCTCCCCTTTTGTTACCCGACAGATCGATCATCCTTTTTTCGTGATCACAACAGGATGTCTCCACACGGCGCGACCACCATCGACGACTCGACGACGGGCAAAAAAGAAGAAGAAGGAGGCATCGTATTCTACTGCTACCTAAGTTTGAGATTGTGGGTGACCGCATCTGTCCGATGATTCTCGCCAACGAAACAGTTGATGCACATTCAATACAGTACCGGCGCTCTATTTTACGAGGGAGGGGGCATAGTAATCTGGAATCCAGAAAAAGAGGGGACACCAGCACGGTGGACCCCTGTTCGGGAAAGCCTCACACTGTTGTGTTGAAAGAGAGTGGTTCAGCCCACTCCGCGGGCGACAGCGCACCTCGACAACAGCACGACAAAAGTAGAAAAGAGGTTAGGGAAAAAACAGAGTTATGTCGGAGGCGGCGATGGCATCCGCGTCGGCATCGAACGGAACGAAGCGCTCGCGCGACACCGCCTTCTTACAAGCAGAGACGCCTTACCACTACTGTCGGAGGGTTTAAAAAAAACGTGCGCAGCATTCCCACGGAGAAAGAAGCCCACGGGAGCAGAACCCGAAGGGGCTAGTCTAGAAGTTTGGGAATGATAAGGAAGAGAAGGAATCCGCGTAAAAGAGAAGATGCCAACGAGCGACGACATTGAGATAAGAGAAGGGGCAACAAGTATGGGTGTGATTTCATGCCGCAGCAGAGAGGCCTCATTGATCCCAACCTATACACGAATTAACCTACGACGCGATGCTACAACAGTAATCTGGAATCCAGAAAAAGAGGGGACACCAGCATGGTGGACCCCTGTTCGGGAAAGCCTCATTGTTGTGTTGAAAGAGAGTGGTTGAGCCCCCTCCGCGGGCGACAGCGCAACCTCGAGAACAGCACGAGCACCTCGACAACAGCACGACAAAGTAGAAAAGAGGTTATGGAAAAAAAACAAACCATCCCGCCCGCCCGCCCATCGTTGCAACGAAGGCTACCGTCGACAGCGAGTTCATTTTGTTTTGTTTTTCTTTGGTGTTTGTTTTACCCGGGGTACCTACTTTCTGCGACGAGGTGCCGCGTTGATTGCCGGAGCATCAACGCGGGGGTATCATAGTAGTAACTCCGGATGAGAGTCCCAGGCTGGTCGCAGAGGAAAGATGCCTCATTGATCCCAAACTAGATACGAATAAACCTACGACGCGATGTTACAACAGTAAAAAAGCAGAACCGACGATAGAGTTTCCCCCTATCACATGTCTACACACCAAAATTGGCTCTGATTACTATCTATGCTAACCCATGAATACAAATAAACTGGGGTGTCCCAATCCAGGCCATGGACGATCGTACACCACAGTAGTAGGTTTTGTACTTGAGAATGTGGCAGAAGGTGTTCCTGAGGTAAACACATCGATCAATCGCCCACACCCGAGGGTAATAGGCCATACAAATAACATCCCCGCCACCCCCCCCCCCCCCCCCCCCCCCCCCCCCCCCGGGATCGTTTCGGAGAAACGTAACGGTATTATACCTGGTACACCGTGCGCGGCCGTATACGTGAACCCCATTACGTACCGCTTCTCGTTTCAATACTTGGCGGAGAGAACCAGGGGGGAACATGTGTTTTAGGGATGCACGCGCAGCAAGCGTTTCTAAAAACTGTTTTTATTAGGGACGCACGCGCAGCAAGCAATTCCAAAACAAAACAAAAAAAGAAGAAAAACGCTCTACGCTCTACGACCAGTACGTACCAGATACACAAGTAAGATTCGAACCCGCGTCCTAGCCTGAGGACGACGCCAAATGTGAAGGTGGTACCTGGTAGGTGCTACTTACTGAGCGTACTCAGGGTAAAAAACCGATCAATTTTACCCAGGCGAAGGTAAGCCTTACTGCAACCAAAAAAGGGCGGGTTCCACGCTAAAATATTCCGTGTACGAGAACCGCTGCTGAAAATCCTTATTGCCCGCGTAGGAAGTGTGGCGGCTGAGTTTCTTTTGGGAGGCTCAAGTGACACGGATAGTCTACGTATACATGCCATACCCGGCACCAGCAGCAGCAGCAGCAGCAGTCACCTTGTATGACACGCATGCATATATATATGCATATATATATGTGCACAGGAATTACCCCGTCTCAGCATCATCCGTCAGTGTATGAACAGTTTCGAAAAAACATTATTTTGTGACAGCAGTATTTTCATGCACGTCTTATGTATATATAGGCTACGTACTACCAAATTGTGGACGGAAATATGGACATACATAATGTAAGATCCGTTTGTACATTACTATCAATACCAAACGGTCCTTACGTTTCCGTCCAGAGTGGTGACATAATACGTAATACCTGATACCTGGTAAATACTAAGCGGTGATTGATTTCGAGGGGGGGGGGGGTTGCTTCCTTTTGTCTTGATTGTGAACCATATTTATACCACAGAAAGCAAACACCAGTCACTGTAGTTGTACTACCGTGCTTCGTGATTGGTGGTTGTGACAGCGCAGTTAGCCGTTGTTGTTGCATTAGTCTAGTACATTATGGTAGTGTTATCCTCAAGCACGAAGGTTATGATGCTAAGCGTGATGGTGGTGATGGTGGTGGTGGTGGTGGTGGTGGTGGTGGTGGTGGCACAAATATAGTGACGGGGAGTCGGTCACGGTGTTGATGACCCTCTTAGTACTGCACTACACAGAAACATAAATCTGGCTCTAATTCCAAGTCATTTATCAACGCAACAAGAGTGCACTCCTAAAGGCGCCAAAACGGGTTAAAAGTTAAAAGGGCACTGGGCACCAACCCAAAAACCGAGGTACGTATAATAACTATCACGGGGGGCCGTAGTAAATAGGACCTACGATACACACTAGAACCTATATATCTAACTTTTTTTACAAACCATATTTTGGTCCTACTTACTATGGTCCCACCCGTAGGTAGCATCATTTTATGTTGTTCGGGCGGGAGAGCTGCACGTGAGCTGACAGGTCTACCGCGCGCAGTACACCCGTACAAAAAAGTATCTACCGCTGTACAGCAGTAGCTCTCTGTGGGGATTCCTTCCATTTGGCACGTCTTCGCCCATAAAAACACATGCAGCTATCTACCTATCTATGCACGCGCGGTGTGTGACGTAAGCTATCAGAAGGGGTGAAGTCACACGCACGACTCATTTGCGGTACACGTGGATGCACAGCTCGCCATATAGGAGACGGAAATCACTGGAGGCAGCATTACAGGCTGATCCTGGACTCCGCGTTACGGTCGCGGGGCTTGGGAGGAAGGCTGGACCACAAACGGGGCGAAAGGGAGGGAAGAGCTATGCTACCCGTGGCACCAAAAAATCGTTAGGAATAGCAGGGCCACTCGATGAAGGTCTCTCCGGAACATCTCCAACAACGCTTCATGACCGCTGTCATGGTGCAGCCAACCGGGGCAAGCTACTGCTCTTGGGGCGCATCGTTCTCGGCGTGCTGAACTTGCCCCCTTGGGGCGCATCGGCCAAACAGGCACCCCGATACGCCGAGTTCGCTCCGGAAGGCCATCGAAGTTGCAGTACATCGTGTGCCAGCACTGCTACACTCGCAGGACAGCCGCGTGAACCGAAGCGAGAGATTTTTTGCGTCTGTCTGTGGAACGTGGTGACATCACACTCTTGTTCTCTCCCGTGGTTGAGGGAGTATACACCAGTCGAGCATCGATACGCCACAGGGGCCCAACCTACGAAGCCACAGATGCGGCCAAGTACGAGAAGAGAGAGAGAGAGAGCATCGTCAGAAGGTCGGCACACTCTGGCGGGGTGGGGTGTCAGTGGCAGCACACGCGGTCTTCTCGCGGAATCGCGCGCACGCTCGGCGACGAGGTGCCATGGGAGCGAGTGAAAGCCAAATTCGCAGGAGAAAAGAACGCGCCTCCGTCTCCGAGTTGGCAGCGGCAGCAGTGGCAGCAAGCTCCACGGAACCTGAGGAAGGCACAGTAGGTCCCCAACTGGCGTCCAGAGGAAAAAATTGATTCGCAGGTGGCCCCTGACGTCATCAACTCCCGAAGCGCGTTATATCAGGCGCAGGGAGTGACAGTCTACGCTCCTCACACCCCTGCAGGCGATCATCAGGACCGGCTTCGGTCGCGATAAGTTTGGAGCTGGCATCCAGGCCTTCTGGAGGCGAGTCTTCGACGACCCCCGTTCTCTTCCGCCGACATTAATGGAACTTTTTCTTGCAGTCCAACCTCACTGCCTTGGGGGGGGGCAATATCGCCCCGTATGTGTATGTATGGCGTGGAGACGCCTTATCGCAGGGGCGACCTATACGGCATGGTGGCGGTGGCCACGGCTGGAAGAAGTAAATCGTGAGGCAAGGCAGTTTTTGGGGTCGGGGTCCAGGTCCGAGCGGGGGTGGAGCAGGTAGCTCTACGCGCCCGCGGGTGCACCATGAGGCAAGAAACTGGATCACCCTGAGCGACTGCTCCAGCGCCTCCAACACCGTAAAGAGGACGGCAGTGCCTGTCGAGGAGGCCACTGTCGTGCCTACACTCACGCCATTCATAGAAAAATGCGACGGCGAGAGGCCCGCCCCGGTATTCTTCCAAATGGATTCGGGGGAGCGGCGAAATATCGAACGTTCCAGCGGAGCGCAAGCACAAGGGGACGCCATAGGCCCGGCGTTGTTCTGCAATGCCGCCGCTGCGAGCACTGAAGCGGGTCCGTGAATAATTTGAACCTCGGGGTGTTGAAGCCTTTGCCTACCTCGATGGCATCAGCATCGGTATTGTCAAGAGACCACACCGAACACTGTGGGTGATTTGTGCCCTTTCTCCAGCACGAGCTGTGTGAGATAGGTATTGCCATTAACCCCAGCGAAACGGTCGCCTTGTCTCTGAAAGGGTACGTGCCTATGCCGGAAGAGATTGCACTCCTGGGGGGCGTCGGTGTTCGCACTGCGGAAGGGGGTGGGGGGGGGGGGCGTACTCATTTGTTGCTCGCCTTAGTCCTTTGACCATTGACCACGCATCCCTTTCGAGACGTAGCACCGTTCCTACTCCTAATAGAGACACCTCCAACATTTCGGCGCTCATTACGTTGTTGCCATATACTTAGTATTACAACTATGTTGTTTTGCTAATTATATCTCCTTCCTGTTTCGCCGCCTCTGGTTGGCGTGCCCATAGGCAACGATGCATTTACAGCGAATAACGCCTTCGAAAAAGTCCGAGACGGGGGCGCAGAGCAACTCGCGCGCATCCTTCCGCGTATACCGGACAAAAAAAGTCGGCGAATCTCGTCGCCGCCAGCTCAATGGCGCAGCGGACCTCTTCCAGGTAATGGACCCGGGGCTGTCACTACCCGCGAGTCAGCGGGCAGACACTTATAGCTCGATGTGAATGCTCGAGCGCCTTCTTGAGCTTCGAGGGACAGCGGATGCATCGTCGGGTGTTTAGGACGGATGTCCGGTGGACCCGTTGACGCTACAGTCCCACCAAAAAGCCCAAGCGAACCTCTCTACGGGGGCCGGGGGGTTTGGACTGTCGCCGGCTGAATCAAGGAGAATGTCGGCGTCAATCGGGAGCTTGGTGGCGACAGTGCCAGAGGTCCTTAGTGGCCTCTCCAGTCCATTGGGGGGAAAAAACCCCGGAGGGAGTTGCTCAATTCGGACCTCGTTCACCGCATATATATGGAGTAGCGTCGGGGACCTTCGCGACATCCATAAGGGGTATCGGAGGAGGCAGTGGCGAACGTGGTCCCAGAAAGCTGGCGGAACAGGGAATCTCACGCGAACGAGGAAGGAGCTTCAGGGTAGTCTCATGTGGACGTATTTGCCGGCACATGACGGCGAAACGATCAGCTCTCCCAAGCGTTTCAGCACAAGGTGAGGCAGCAGGTGAACCGGGTACGGTACCAACGGCACGTTGCTTTTCTGGACCAGCTCCCCAAGGAAGCAGGCCCGTCGGGTTCGAACGGCGTGTTCGGGGGGAATCGAGGCCATAAATCTTGTCAAGGCCCGGCAACGGAGCTTGTCGGGATCAGGCGCTGTCGCCTGTTTGAGGGCGAGGCCTGTGGACCCGGCACGCATTATACCGGCTTCGGAGTTTGTCTCTATGGGACGGCACTTCCTCGGAACGGAGGAGCCCCTAGAGGCGAGGTGCCGCTGCTGCGAAGCGACGGGTGTCGACAACACGCGTCACGCGCGCACATGCCACCGAGCAGGCGCGCAGGGGAAAATCAGCATCAGCCGCTAGTCCACGCGCTGTCCCGCGCACCTTCGAGCGGTTATGCATCCGCCATCAAGTGGAAAACTGCTTAGCGCCCTTCAACTCAGACAGGAACCTCCACAGGGATGTAGTGATCCGAGAGGGGAGGCCTCCGAGACGCTACGTCGTCAGAGTACGGCAACGAGGCGGTACTCCTCGACGTCACGGACGCGCAGACCCCCAAGCGAGGGTCCACAGGCGGGGCTGGCAGCGCTGATCGAGACGGATCAGCTGCTTCCACTTCTGAGGCGCGAAAGCTCGCAACCACTACGCTCGTGCAGGACAGGTGTCCTTCGACGAGCGCAGCCATAAACCTGTCACCCTTGCGGTGGACAACTTCGGACGCCTCGGCAAGGAAGGTAGCGAACTAGTCGACCAGCTGGCGGCGAGCGTCGTCGGAGGCACGGACGGGGGGTCCTTTATCCAGAAAAAGGTGCTTGTAAGTAGCACATTTTTCAGATTATATCGGTGGCCATCCAGGTCGCGATATCGCGCCGGGTGCACCGAGGCAAGCTCGCCCTGTGAGACCGCCAGGCCTCCAAGGGGAGAAGGGGGGGGGGTGGAGGGTTACTTCCCATTGCGTGGGGGTGGCATGTAGATGTGGAGTAGGACGAACGGCGAATATAATAATAGCAATGTGTAACCCAATGATGATATGATAGCAGGTACAATAATTGGGTAAAGGGTGGTAGTGCGTATTCAATTCAGTGTAAGCAGGAAAGGAGACTTGACTGGATGGGACTCGCGGTATTCGACTAATTATGTCAACCTTTTCATTCTGAGTGAATAACGCCCTGCAGCACATCGTCGAAAGGAAAACTAAATAATACATACATCGGGATGTTGATCATAGTCGCAAAACTGTCTGATAGCTGCAGCGGGATGCTTTGGGTTACAGATAATGTTTTTCTGGGTGGGATCTGTATGATCTACACAGTACGAGTAGGTGTTGCACGCACGTTTGCCCCGCGCTGGGATCTGTTTGATCTCGTAGATATTACATGCTTAACTGGGTGGGATCTGTACGATCTGGTCATGTTTGCCGAGTGCGATCTGTATGATCTGCGCGGTCTAGGTAATATTTACCTGATCTGTATGATCTACGTAGTAGACAAGAAGAGTTGCTACGTTGATACTCAATTATAAAGCCTAGGTCTTGACCTGCGCGACCTAGGCTTGCCATAGTTTGGGTAGCCAACCAACACAACCGTGATCTTTCACCAGCATATACACTTACTGATACGATCTAGATAACGGCTCTGTTATAACTCACAAGGCTGCTGCTGTAGTTCCGGCAGGCAACCAACATCCTCTGTCAATGTTTCTCTTCACAAATTTAAATTTGAATGATGGGTCGTCAGTTCGGTTCTCGCCGAGCCCCATAATTAATTCGAATATTTTAGGAAAAGTGGAAATTAATCGTGTTCAAGAGTCGCGATAACAATCGGGGGAGGGGTCAAGAAATCGCGATAGTCGGAGGCAAGAATCATCTTCGTGAAAAGGTTAAAAAATCTTCAGTGATTTGGGATTAAGCGCAGACCGAAAACCTAAGAGAAAAATCCTATAAAACCACGTATACACACGTACATAGGTAGGAATATCACATGTACGTAGCTGTGTATTATATGAGTTTATTTTGAGCGATCGACATGAAAACTTAGGCTGCATATTCTTCTAATGGTAAACATGACAACAAAAGAAAAGATGAGCGCTTTCGTGGTGATGGTTTATTTTCGGGGGGGTGATACGTGCGAAGGGACCGCCGCGAGCGCGTGTGGCCGAGCGTTGCTTGAGGCCGGATGCTTTCGCCGGCGGCAAACACGAAAAACCGCCGCGGTCAAATAACTGAAAACATCGAAAAACTCCATAAGAAAAATCACGGTCGAGAAAAAATAACTTTTTTTTTTCCCGAGCCGAAACAGAGACTAAACCCTATAAAGGGATTTAGAACATGAACGGCATTCCAGCGATAAGGCATGCCTTATGAGGCACGTGGCTTATAAGGCACATGGATTATAAGGCTGTGCCTTATAAATCACATGCCTTATTGGGTAGCTCTTCAGCTAAGGAGGCCCGCCAATCATAAATATTTTGGCCATAAAGCGCATACGAGTACCTCTTCTATGGTGGCACGAGTCCAACGTAAAATCGTCCTGTTGACCCCCACTACCACTACCACTATACCTACCACTAGGACTACGACTACGACGACTACGACTTCAACGACTACTACGATGACTACGACTACTACTACTATGGAGCGCTGAAAAAAAAAACCGATCGCACCCCTGAGCGAAGCCAGCGTTAATATTTACGGCATTATCCTTCACGAGGTCATTCATATATGATGGTATGTACCCGGTGGCTTGGTCTAGGTGGTCCTCGTGTGCCTCTACTAAAATCAATTATTACGTGGGTTCAATTCTCACCGAGCGAGTGCAACATACGTACTCGTAGGGACTTTTTCTTGCATGAAACATTGATTAGCGGAAAGCGCGAGAGAGCGCGAGTTATTAGCAATATTCGATGAGAATCGAGGAGCAGTGTGGGAATGCTGTACCCTATGCGCGATAAAAAATGAAGGCATGTCTATACCGTGAGGGGGGTGGGGGAGAAGGGACGACACCTGTGACCACGGCTTGTCCAGAAGAAGCTGGAAAGTAAAAGGGCTGGCAACAAAAATAAGAAATGATAAATAAGACCGCCCTTGGCACGCGCGATGATCGAAGCATTTTGCACGCAGCTCAGCGCAGCTTGCAAACTTTGAGTTTATGACGAAATCCTCGATCTCACAGCATGAATGAGGTGCGTGTGTTTTTTTAGTTTATTACTGTTTTTCATTTTTTTTCATTTTTTTGTTTGTTTCAAAAACAATAATTATTTCCAGGTCCAATCGTTCGTTCTTGCCCGAAAATAAATAAATAAACAAAAACAAATACATTTACCAACTAACTACGTAAACCATAATTTTACTAGCCATGCTACCAGGTGTGTATTATATGCGGTACCAGGCACAATACATTATCTTAGGACATGTATAGTTATGTTTGTGAAATTTTCGCACTTTTCGCAACTTTTCTCTTCGCATGAGCACTTTTCGGCAAAACGCTAAGTACCCCGACACGGGAGGCCCGGCCGGACACATTGGTCGAGGTTTGAGCTCGATCCGAGCACTGTAGCTCGCGTGGCGGGCGCTC
>MEHQ01004236.1:71541-93450 GCA_008828725.1 Saccharina japonica | reverse complement strand
TTGACTTGGAATACCAGGGGTGTCACAGAAGTTGAG
Organism: Saccharina japonica; assembly: GCA_008828725.1. Lineage (NCBI taxonomy): Eukaryota > Phaeophyceae > Laminariales > Laminariaceae > Saccharina > Saccharina japonica. The sequence goes on along the minus strand of MEHQ01004236.1, from coordinate 93,414 downwards.
AAGGGAGAATACAGCAGCAGGCGTTCGTTCCTCGTACTATTAATAGCAGCTACTCGTATACGTAGCCACCGGGCGAGCACGAAGAGCATGAAAAAAAATCTACTTTGCATTGCAAGGAGCGGCAGGTTCGTGGGGTGCGTTTTGAACTTATTTTTAGTATGTACCTGTTTTTGGCCCCGAACGGACCAGGTGTACCTGTTTTTGGCCGCTGCCCTATCGTTTTCGTATACGTATTGCATATTATGCGTATCGTTCTCGTATATAGTGCAAGGCATTTATTATCGTATGTATTTACGGAACAATAAAAAAAGAGCCAACCGAGATAATGGCGTATTGTGCCTGGCATCATCTCAGGGGTCAGATGATGACGAGACGCCCCTTTTTGTTGGATTTTTCAATTTTGGGGAACATAGTGGCGAACTTTATGCTCCATACGAGGGGTACACCCATTTTCTTTGGCACTATGTTGCTGATAAGGTTATGAACGAGCCACAAAGTGGTACCATAACCTTTGGTCTTCAGCATGGTCTATTTTTCTTCTACTTTTTGTTTTTGACGAAATTGTCTCCGATTTCGAACGTTCTAACGTCGGCAGATACGCTAGAGTCTCAGGAACACACAGCTACTAACTTTTCGACGTAATATTTCGAAATGATTGAGAAACCGCCGGACGAGTAAAAAGGCCATTATTGGCCAGCCCAGCTCGTACGGCATTATTTATGTGTTTCCCCCGTTGTTTCCTGTCTTGCACCATTTCAGCTTTTCTGTTCGTGCTCTGGTGTCGAGTACTCCGCCTTGCCATGGCCTCCCCGGAATTACGTCACAGACGGCCTTGACGCTCGACAAACTTCACTCTTGACCGTCAACACACATATTTGCTCGCGAGTAGTCCGCTTTGGGCCATGGCCTGCCCGGAATTACGTCACTGGGACCGGCGTGCATCTGCCCTGCACGCGGCTGATATACTGTAGAGGGTTTCAAAAACAAAATATGGCATTTGCAAACGGGGATGGGGAAACACGTGTTTTTGTCGTTTTTTTATGTTTTTGGTTTTTTGTTTTTTGGCGGAAGAGGCGCGTAGATTACGCGCATCGGGTATTTATCGAAGGCACGTGTGTATCAGTACTATTAAATACTTATGTCCTACAATAGTATCTACCACGAGCTGTGAGCAGTCCGGAGTAGGCTGATTGGATATGTATGATGACCGGTAAAAATATACACGCACGTCGTATCAGTTGTTGTTTTGTTCCTCCTGTTTCGCCGTTGTTCGCCTATTTCGAAGATGTGTAGGCCCACACAGTAGGCAGAACTATACAGCATACAATGCACACGTGTCAGGTTTGCGACCAAGGTACATACGAGCACACACGTATGAGTGCAGCAGCAGGATCACATTTATTACGAGTAGTACGGTCGCCTCTCTCCGTGGGCAGTGTGCAGACCTGGTTTAAGGATTACCCTGGGCTGGTTAATCGATCGATCTTTTATCCCTATAGCTCAGCAGGTAATACCCTCACATTTGGCGTCGACGGCAGGACACGGGTTAGAATCTCACTTCGGACGTTTCTTGTCAACGTACGGCCGTAAATGGTACCGACGTCCCAAATATCCCGCCGTTCAGAGGGGGGGAGAGTGTTATAAGGATTACCCTGGGCTGGGTAATCGATCGATCTTCTACCCCTATAGCTCAGCACGTAATACCCTCACAGAGTGCTTTCAACTCTTGGCAGCACACGTCTGATTTTTATCCTTCGACACAATGCTGCTGCTAACGTGTGTAACTCTTGGCATTACGTCTGACCCCCATCCTTACCCACAATGTTGCTATTGACAACATTTCCGGTATCACGCAAGACTGCGACCGGCGGCCGTCCAGGCCGCCGGCGAAGCCCCTTGAATGTACCAAAGTTTCTACTACATATACTGCACTACAGTACGTATGTGTATTGTACTTTCAGCATAATGGCATGGAAACAATCGTCATTGCTGTTTCTCTGCATCACGATCACACCCATTAAAGGCATATGGCCCAAACGACTATTCATAATAATATAACATCTGGTTGACAGGTACGGTCGGCTGGTTGACACCCCCGGCATCTGGTGTGGCCGTCTGTCTATATTTCAGTTGCCAAAAACTGATCGTTCGAGCCGTTTATAGGTACACTTGAAGCCAAAAATAGGTGATACATAAAAAAGGTAGCCAATAATAGGTGTACCTACACACTTTAAGCCATTTGTAGGTACAATGCAGCGCAATCCCAATATCAGGCGGGCCAGGAAGCCGTTTGCGGTGTACACTAGGCAGTGTACCTATAAGTGGCTCAAAGTGCGCAGATGTACCTATTTTTGGAAAATGCCCAAAAACAAAGCGTTAACCCCCCCCCTCTGAAAACAAAGATCTGCTCTCACACACGCGCAGCAGCAGCAGCAGCACCTCTGCGCAGCGAATCGATCTTTGCGACCTGCTTGCGTTGTGATGAGAGCGACGAGACCGCACAGCAGCTCGCACAGCGAATCGATCAACACGGCTGGCTTATGTCGCGATGTGGCTGGCTTGCGTCGTGATAACAGGTTGTAAAGCGTCGTTATAACGGCGACGATAATGCACAGCAGCAGCAGGAGCTCGTTGTGCAATAGGAAAAGTGAAAAGTGAGGATATTTTATTTCACAGCAGCAGCAGCAAGCAGCAGCAGCACAGACAGTGGCTCTGCACAGCGAATCGATCTTTGTGACCTGCTTGCGTAGTGATAACAGCGACGATACCGCACAGCAGCTCGCACAGCGAGTCAATCGTCGCGGCTGGCTTGCGTCGCGATGGCTGGCTTGCGTCGTAATAACAGCTTGTCAAGAGCGGGCACAGCAGCAGGTGTTCGTGGAAGGATGAGGGTGTGTTCATAGAAAAGCGACGATATTCCACAGCAGCAGNGCAGAAGAACGTGCATACTGTTACAAAACAGGAAATGCGCTCAGATGTTAATGATCGTGCTTAGTTCCCTGGAAACGTGATACGACCCGTTGTGATGGAACACAACCAACCGTGGGTGACAACAACACGTACTAATGCCGTGGGTGACAACAACACGTACTAATGCAGTGCGACAACGGAGTCTCAGGAAAGCCAACCAGAGGTGAGGCCACGCCGTACAAACCGGAAAGAGAAAATCAAGAATTAAACGTGCAACGCTACGAGCAAACGCCAAGGATTGCCACAACCAAAAAAACGAGGGAGAAGATAACACGCGAGACGGCAGATCGTAAACAGATACTAATCTCAAGCCATCATAGCGAATCCAAAAGGTAACGCCGAAGGTGCTACAACAAGTTAGAGAGAAGTACGTCCCCAATACCGTCGTATACATTGCAAAACAAGACTAAACTCACGACGTAGTTGTGTGAAGGAAACACCCGTCGTTCAGAAGACGGCTCAGCCAAAGAGTGCAATTTCTATCGTAGCACGCGTCTACAACTCCTTACGGACCTGCTACACGCACCAATTGCGTGAAACAAAACAAACGCCGAAGGGAAGTCTTCAAAGAAGGCAGACCCAAAGCCGAATAGAGTAGCAAAAAGACTGGAGTGTCCGTAAAAGCTTGCAGTCCAAGGCCGAGGAGAAGAACGAAGGCGGTGAATCGAAAGAAGCCTAGGTTGACCTGCAGAATCAGAGAAAAACATACCAGGTAGATCGGTGCGGAAGAAAAGGGAGAACAGAGCAGAGGTAAAAAGGGTGGACATAGCAACAGGTTAAAATAGCAAAAATATGAGAGAAAACGTGGTAGAATGGAGAACCGGCGCTCACTCAGGTTAACATGTGGGAAATATATTGGGGAACACACGGATCACATACATAATAGAGCAGGATAGATACATAGCATCAGTACAGGTCGGTACGGAAGAAAAGGGAGAACAGAGCTGATCGTACAGAGATGTAACAAGTCTTCAGTACAGTACGTATGTAGTGCCATGTTGCGTTATTAGACTCGATGTGAGGGTATGCGCCTGTCCGGCACATATCACATACAGTAGTGGATTTATTACTCGTACAAGTCTCATTCACCAAACATGTGCAGACAGTGCTGATCGTACAGAGATGTAACAAGTCTTCAGTACAGTACGTATGTAGTGTCATGTTGCGTTATTAGACTCGATGTGAGGGTATGCGCCTCTCCGGTATTATACTTTCACACATATCACATACAGTACAGGACACCCAATCAGGATCAAGAACTCTGGTCCAGACTGGATTTATTACTCGTACAAGTCTCATTCACCAAATATGTGCAGGTACTCGTAGGGCTGATCGTACAGAGATGTACGACACAAAGCCGTAAAATACTAAAACATGTAAGTACAGCTACGTATATACCTGGTATGATACCAGTACGTGAATAACAAAAACACAAGTACGACGAGCAGTCAGGGTTACAAGTTTCATTCACCAAACATGTTCAGATAGTGCTGATCGTACAGAGATGTACCACACAAAGCCGTAAATACTCAGACCTGTAGTACAGCTACGCGAATAACATAAACACACTGCTGCGCACCTGCTGTCGACCGCATGTTTTGCCATACGTTCCGCACGCAAACCTGCGCGGGTTAAAGGCATAGCACCCTCCGTTTCTATACTCGCAGACGTTGGAGTTGAACGCGTTGTCGTTGGTCGGTAACCAAGCGGCACCAGATCTGGGAGTTCGCCAGGATCCAACTCGCGTGTACCGCTAGATCCGAAGAATGAGCGCTTGCCTCGGGTATGACGGCGTCCGGTTACTCGAACCACGGCAGTTGGGACACCACTGGGTTTGGAAAAGCCCCGCTCGCGCTGGAAATTGTGCTCTCCGGGGCCACTATCTCCGGGACACCACTGCCTTCACAAGCTAGGGCCCCGCATTGGGGTATTCTAATTTCATCAGGAGGGCTGCTCCTACTGCTGTTGTTGCTGTTGTTGACCATGGCCGAATCAGGAGGGCTGCTCCTACTGCTGTTCTTGCTGTTGTTGACCATGGCCGAACTACGAACGGCGAGAAGTCCAAGGCACAATGGCACACACACTGCGTACGGCAGATGCATACCGATTCAGAGTCGCCGTTCACTGTTCGTTGCTGTTGCGAACTGACGAGGCGTGGTACATGGCATGTGTCTCGTACATACCCGCAGCTCTTTCAACTCTTGACAGACAGCAGGTTTGCCTTGACATGCCGTGACTGACACCAAACTACTAGGTTTTAGTGTGGTACACTTCCGCCCTACACCCTTGACAGCGCACGTTTTTCCTTGCTTGACATGTCTCCCGACATCTTTGCCAGCAGCCGGCCATCACAACCCACCTTCCCCCTGTTCAAACTTCTTCATAGATGTGGAACTCCCAGAGGTCATTCAGTGCTCGGCGTGTGTTGCGTGTTGATCTGCTCGGTGCTTGCTGCTGTTCTCGGCGTGTCGCAAACACCCCACCTCTGATGCTGATACTCCACAGAGGCGCATGGTTTGTGCTAGGCTGTCGAGGCGTGCAAAAACTAGCGCGACGCTGCTGCTGTACGCCAAGAGCAGGCTTTGAGGGTCGAGCGGATGAGGGGGTACCCGGGGTGTGATCTATGAGGGTCACTTATTCACTTGATTATCTCGGTCACTTTTTGGGGGTCACTTATTCACTCGATTATCTCGGTCACTTTTTCCACGGGAAATCTGTCACGAGTTTTGAATTTCCAAATGACCACTCCAGTCACAGACTGGAGAATTGTGTTTATATCGCAATCGAATGAGTATCATTCGCGTTGCTAGTCTCCAGTCTTGAAAACAAATGCAAGTACTCGTATCTGTCCGGCGTTTTTTCTGCGGGCTCAGCAAGGCTCAGGGGTAGTTCCTCGTTGTGTTCAATGTTGCACAGATGCTCCGAGTACCTTGGAGTAAAGTAAGGAGTATATTGGAGATAAAATATCTCAGGTGCTTCGTGTACTCGGAGTATTGCGGGGTTCGATACTCCGGGATACTGCTCGTACTCGGAGTATTTCGGGTATGAACACTTTCGATATTTCTTGTCCTTGGAGTATGTCGGGTTTTTGGGGCTTCAGTACTGCTCATACTCCAAGTACTCCGAGTATTCAGGCCGCCAGTACTCTAACTCGGGGTACGGAATGTACTCGGACTCGGAGTATACTCGGAGTGTGAAGTACACGTTAGGAGCATCTTTGCATCATTTACAAGACTCGGCCGTCATTGCTCCCAGGTTCTGGGGGCATGTGACTGGCGGTTATAGCATTTCAAAATTCATAGATGCTCCCATTACCTCGGAGTATAATTAGAGTTTTCTCGAGAAACAATACTTCAGGTACTTTGTGTACTCGCAGTATTTCGGTGTCCAATCCTCTCGATACTCGGAGTACTCCGAGCAATTTACATGTTTTTACTCCGAGTACTACCCGCTGTATTCGAGTATAAGTACTGTTCATCCTCCCAGTATACTCGGAGTATTTGGGCCTTCAGTACTGCTTATACTCTAAGTACTCCGAGTATTTAGGCCACCAGTACTCTAATACTCTCAGTACTCGGAGTACAAAAAATACTCGATTCTCCGAGTATACTAAGAGTATCGAGTATACAGCAGTGTAGAAACAGCCGTAAAATAATAAGTACGATTATTATGCAAAATCTGACCGGAATGTTTTCGATTTGAGAATCCGATGACCCAAGTCGTCAGATTTTGGCGACGATTTGGGTCATCAGATTTTCAAATCGAAAAATGGCATGGTCTCCAAATTCAAGATGTTATCCATGCAGCAAGCAGGCAGCAGCAGCAGCATGATCGATGAGTTAGATGGTGACACAGCGACGTTGCTTCGCGCTCGACGCGCAGCCGACGATCGGTGGGCCTCTCCGTCGCCAAACTACAGTCGGCTGGCGCGGGCTCGGGCCTAGAGACGAAGGGGATCAGCGCACTTCGCGCGCGCCTCTCCGTACTCGAAGAATTTACAGCAGCAGCAGCAGCAGCAGTACAACAGTGTACAGTAGGTGTACAGCTCCGTTGTATCCAAATACAAAATACCAAGACAGGTCGACTCGAGCGCACTCGACGCGTAGCCGCCAGACCAGAGGCAGCCAGCGTGGCTTCGGACGCTTGGGTTCTACGCCCAGTACAGCGCACTCGGCGCGTCTCTTCGCGGTGCCAGACCACAACAACAGCAGTTGGTCTTGCCGTTTACTCAAATATCTGCACGTATGATACAACAGATCCGTGTTTTCTCGCATAAGAACACTGTTTCGATTTTCAAACTAGGTCGCTGAAAAATCGATCGGACCATAGTCTGAAGCTCAAAAATCGCACCGCATAGGAAACGGCCATTTTGAGAAGCTGCTGTTGCTGCTGCTGTACCGATTCAGAGTCACAGTTGCTGTTACGAGTTGACGAGGCGGTCTATAGTGCGGCGTGGTATGTGCTGAGACTCATCACAACCCCCCTTCCCCTTGTTCAAATAAAATATCAATCATAGATGTGGAACTCCCAAAGGTCATTCTTGTAGAAAGGGACTTTGATAGTCCGGTTCACTCGAGACTGAAGGGGAAGACCTTCAGAGTTTAGTTGGTTCAGGACGACGTAGACAGTGGTCAGGTTCAAGGAGAAGAAATAAGTAGAAAATTATGTGTATTATCCCAAGCCAGGTGGAAAGCAAGGCTGGAAGGAAGACTGAATCGATGGGGCTGGTGTAGCGAACCCATTTAGTCTACGTTACTGTTCAAGTACCCACTCTCTGCGTACTCTCTCTGTCCAATCACCGGCCCCCTACTCTAATCGTAGGTTACTCTTCGCCTAATCTAGATCTACCCGGCCTCTCAGTCATCTCTCGTCTAACCTGCTCGTCTCTGTGCAGCTCGGCCCTGCTGCTGCTGTGCTCCTGCGACCCGACTCTAGTTCTTGTGATTCTGTGTACTCGTACCCCCTTATATTGCACCGAGCAGACTACCGTATTATCTACCCCTGCATTTGTTAGTATTTCGGTAACCGTGCGTGCTCTGACGTACTCGTACGTCAGCTTCGCTTACCGCATTTGCCCAAGTCAGTCTCCATGTGCCTTTGTCTGCTATCGTCTGCTACCGGAGGCTGACTCGTCCCCTAGTCTCGTACTCCGAACTGCCTCGCAATGCTACTGAAACCCAATTTCACCACAATAGCCCACCCAGGTCCACCGCCGCCCCAGAGGGTGCGCGGTGGAACACCAACCCGTCATGAGATTGTCGGCCACCGGGAAAAACAAAACTGCCCTATCAAACTGCGTCACCCAGAAAAAAAATAATCCTCGTGTCAGTAAATACAAACTCCCAACCATTGTACAGTGTCAACCAACCTAGCATGGCGTCCAAAAACATACTCCCAACCATTGTGCAGTGTCAACCAACCTAGCATGGCGTCCAAAAAAACTCCCAAACATTGTGCAGTGTCAGTAGACCTATGACCCTGCCAAAACTCCCAACCATTGTATAATGGTAGCGACCTATGAAAAAAATCCCAACCATTGCACAGTGTCCGTAGACCTACGACGCTGCCAAAACTCCCACCCATTGTTTAGTGTCAACCCCTACGCCGACCACGGTTAACCTGCTTGTTACTCAGGTTTCCAGTCCCTCAACCACTATGCTTATTACCCGTCGATTACCCGGCATGGTCTTATGGTGGCATTATAAAATACCCTATCTGCCGTTCTCCCATCCCCATACTGTCCCCCGGCATGTCGCTTATGGTGGCATTGAAAAACACCCTATGTGCCGTTCCCCAACCCAGTACTCTTACCACCTGGCATGATACGCGCGAATTACCGGATAATTCCCTCGTACAGCCGTTCCCCCGACCCAATACGCTTACCCCCTGGCATTTTTACGTGCGACTCCCGGATAAAGCCCACGTACTGCCACCCCCCTCAACCCAATATTTTTACCACCTGGCATGATACGTGCGAATTACGAGGTAATTCCCTCGTAAAGCCGTTCCCCCAACCAAATACGCTTACCCCCTGGTATTGTACGTGCGATTCCCAGATAAATCTCACGTACTGCCACCCCCACAGCCCAATATTTTTCGTCCCGCGCCCGCCCTAATCCAGTGATGCCGTGTAGGTCTTCACGCTCCGTGTCCGGCGGTGCGCGTGCCAGCACCAAGCTCCTTGCTCCTCGCTGACGGTTGATAGTGTCGACGCCGACAGATGTACATTGTACTGCTTCCCCAGATCCAGCATCTTGATTGTGTGTGGGAGGGTCACGCTCTCCGCGTCCTCCGCTATCCCCACCACCCTTGCCAGCTGCCAGCCTGTTGGGGTCGTATTAAAATAGATGTACGAACCGACGATATCAGGTGAATACAGGCCCGGCCGCTCGCTAGTGTCACAACAAAGAAAATACCCTTGCAGCACGTGTCTCGCGCCCTTTGCACAGGCTATGGCCCTCTTAGCCACTTGGACTCTGTACCTGCGGTATTTCGCGTTCTCCCCTTTAACCTGCACGGGTTCGCCAGCCCAGTAGCTAGATACCAAACTCCCGTACTGCTCTATTCCCTCCTCGTGCTCCCATGTGGGGCGCTCTAAATCTTCCCAATACGTGTATTATTGCACCGCGACTTTCCCGCCCAGCCCTCTCGTTAGTCGATGCTTCGTTAGTTTTTGCGGCGTCACGCGGTGAGTGTCTAACTCTGCGGTCACATCGTCCGCCGTCAGGTGGAACGGGGGTGAAATCTTCGAATACTTGTTCAGTACGTAATTGCTCATGGCCCATGGCAAAAATCGTGGCGCGGTTGCCCCTCCGTGGGGGTTGAAACACTTGTTGCAACGGTGAACCGATACCCGCGCGTTGATTCCATTGTGGCCGGGCTCGTCCGATCGGATGTCTAACAATATTAGTTTCGGTCCTACCTCGCGTCCGTCGTCCATTTTACCTGGCCCCACGAACAGGATTTTATAGGGGCCTGTCCAACAGTTTGCGAGTTTGCTAACCAGTGCGAACGCCTTCACGTTTGAGCTGCCCTCGGTCGGCTTAATTACGTGTTCCCCCCCCCCGTGATGGTACTATGATCGTCATAAACCCACGCCCAGTCCCCAATTTCGAATCTAGTTTTGTTGCTCATTATTTTGTCGATTTCGTCATTTGCGGCTTGATGGTTTGCTTTTATCCGCCTATCCTCTTCCCTTACAAGTTCATACGCTCGCACCTGTCGGTCGCGCATCAATTGTAGATAGTCGAGTTGGTCCCGTTTCGCGCTCTGGTGGCCTTTGGCGCCACTACCCTCTAGAATGGTCATCGACAACCTGGGATACCTACCTATGTGTACTTCGTTGGGCGCCAAGCCCATGCCCCTGCTCACGTTGTTATAATGGGTGGCAATGGCGTGTAGAAGCATCGTATCCCAGTTCTTTTGGTCATCCGCTATGAGGTACGCCAACATTTGACATAAAGTGTGGTTCAACCTCTCTACCATACCGTTCGTTTGGGAGTGGTATGAGCTCGTACATTTTTTTACAGAACCCAACATCTTGAAACCCCCCCTACATACTACTGACACGAATTCCGTACCCCGATCGGACAGAAACGTGTGCGAGCATCCGCACCGCGGAATGTAATCGTGTACCAACCGAGCGGCACAACCTTCCGTGTTATTCTCCCCTTTCGTTATTGCGTACGCCTCTGCGTGCCGACTAAACAAATCTACCACTAAAAATACATATGCGTTGCCTCTCGCCGTTGTCGGCAGGGGTCCTAAAAGATCAAACGCTACCATTTGTCCCGGTCTACTCGGCAAGGGAATGGATATTAAAGGCCAACGCACTGTTTGTCTGGCGCTTTTTCTGGCCTGGCAGTTATAGCACCTACGTATCCACCATTTTACACTCTCGGCCATGCCAATCCACCAATAGAATCTCTGTAACGACCTAAGTGTCACCTTTTCGCCCTAGTGAACTGCCTCCTTGTGTGCACAGTCCATCACCCACGGTCGCAGCAGCAGTGGCACATACGTCCTCACCGGCTCGTCTCCCAACAACCTCTCATACTGTTCGGGGTGTCTACCTGGACGCTCCACCGGAACACGCGACGGACGCCGGACCAATATTTTTTCGGAGTTGGGCAGTTCCATTAGTTCTCCCTGTGATATTAGTCTTTTAACTTCTTGCGCGTCTATTCTCGGGCTCAACCCGTCCTCCGGTATCTCATTGCTCGGTGTGTCGTTTGCTATACACGTTATTGCTAGAAGCGCGGTTTCGTCCTTGCTTTGGGCTGTCGCCCAGTCCTGTACCGTTTTCTGGCATATTTTTTCGCCGAACGCGCATGCCGCGTCACTGGAAAATTCTTCCTCGTGCGTATCTAGCTCCGTTTCTAGGTGACCGCCGCCTGCCGCCCCCCCGGCAGTACTACCCCCCCCATCCTGGATTATTACTGCTACATCTTGCTTAGACCTGGAGCCTAAAAGCTCTCGACCCTCTTTGGTCATTGGCCATGCGTGTACTATCAGGCCTGGTTCCAGCTGGCCGCTGACTATTCTACTTTCGTCAGGATGAGTTAATGGGCTGTTGTCGCGCACCGCATATACTCGCGCACGCTCAGATGGGCTCGCCTGGTTTTGCTCACGTTTTCGTTCGTTCTGCATCTGCTCCCATGACAGTTGCGCTTGCTCGTCCGTTGTCCGTGGCCCCAGCCTGCGTTCTCTCTCCCCTTCCTCAACCCCCCCCCCCATTTCCGGGCCCAGCCCACCAAAGCTGGCCCCCACCCGTCTCCCCAAGCGTGGCTGTACCCCGCTGGCCCCTACAAAGTAGACATCAACGTCCGTCGGGTCGGTCAGGCGGAGCACGGGACCAGTTGCTTCGTCAGTGGCAGGTAGCGGCAAGCGGGACATGAGGTCCGCGTTGCCATTTAGGCGCCCTGGCCGGTATACTAGTTTGTAGGTGTACGCGGTCAAGAAGTCGTACCATCTTTGGACGTGGTTAACTTTCGCCGCCAGGCTCTCAAGGTTCTTTAATGGTTGGTGGTCGCTTACTACTATGAAGGGTATACCGTAGAACAGCGGACGATGTTTCTTTACGGCCCACACAATGGCTGCACACTCTAGTTCGATGGCACTCCAATTTCGCTCATTCGGGAGTGTCGCCCGGCTCAGGAAACACAGTGGTCGAGTGGTGCCGTCGCTCTGTTCTTGTTCTACTACTGCGCCTAAACCATCCATGGACGCGTCCGTAATTAATCTAAATGGCCGATCACCAGAGATGGCGGCCGAAGAGTTCGGAAAAGCTAATACTTTGGGACTCGACAATTTCTCCAGCAAGGTCTGTACTATTTGCGAGTGTTCCGCGGTGAACTCGAATCGGACCCCTTTCTTTAGCAACGCGTTTAGGGACTTTGTTTCGGCCACCATTTTGGGCAAAAACTTCCGGTAATAACTTACGGCTCCTGATAGTGAGCGCAGCTGACTTATGTTCGTGGGCATCGGCAGTTTTAGTAGCGCTTCTACCTTGCCCGGGTCTGGGGCTAATCCTTCGGCGGTGACCCTGTGACCTAAAACTTTTACCACTTTAACTCCTAGATGTGCTTTCTTTGGCGCGAGTTTCAAATCGAAAATGGTGAGGCGTTCAAAGAACTGGCGCAAGTCTTGGACATGCTCACGACCGGTTTTCGAAAAACAGACAATGTCGTCTATAAACAACCGTACCCTTTCTAGACCCTCACATACCTGGAGCATGATCGACTGAAACCAGGCCGGGCTGGACGCAAGCCCCATCGGCATGACGGTCCATTCCCAGTTTCCGGATTGTGTGCAGACCGCGGTGAGGCGAATTGAATATTTTTTTATCGCGCACTGGTATCCGCCTAGTGGGCTGGACCAGTTGGAGTACGAGCGTCGTAGTATTCCTGCCAGTACTAGCTTATCAATTTCGGTTTGTACTTTGGCCGCTGAAACTGGCGAGTGGCGGTACGGTCGTTGTTTTACGGGACGCGCGTCACTTTTGAGTATAATGCGGAACGGGTCAACGGTGACGTGGCCTAAATCCGTGTGAAAAGCGGTGTTCGTATCTACACAGTAGGTCACCGAGGGCGTCAATATCTGCTGCTGTCCACAACGTTTTTTCGAAGTCAAATATTATTTCATGCACGTGTGGTGGCACCCGCTGCCACAACCGGACGAACTCTGCGCGTTGCGGTTCGTCCAAACTCTCTAAAACTGCTACCGGCGGCTCGCAAGGTTGCTTGTGAGCTGCATTGTCTACTAGATGAACCGTGTCCGAAGGGGTGGGCGTGAACTGAGCTTTAGCCAGATCACTTTTTCCCAGGAGAGCACCTCCGGTACCCAGTTTCATGCCCGGTTGCATTAAATACGGTGTGTCTCGCTCGTGTCTAACGGAATTTCGGAGGTACCGGCCTCTACAAGGGCTTCCCGAGGTAACCATTCCTCTTTGAATCGGATGTAATACATCCCGGCAGCTGCCGCTGTTCCGTCGGTATTTATGATGTCGATTTTAACCCATGAGGTGGCATTCGGTATGGTACTATGCTTTCCTGAAAATCGTGCCACGACCACCGCGCTGCTGCTGTGCGGTTCGACCCACCCTACGGCACTGTTAACCCAGTCCGAATATCTTTGAGTCGTTTCGGCAGACGCACTGTCGCTTCCAGTGAAGGTGACCACGGTTTCGTTTTTGTTTATATCGACATATTTTTCGTATTGGAAATTCCGACCATCCATCCCGACCCAGCAGTGTTGCGTGCGTCATCGCCTCGTCCGGGACTACGTGTGCGTATACGGCCAAACAGACCGTTGGCACGCGTTTTCCCACCGGTAAGACTCCTACCTCCCCCCCCATTTCTACGTTTAACCGGACTCTGCTAGAGGTGATCAAGGGTATGCCATGGAAGCCCCCCCATTTCCTTTCTGCTATTTTTGTTAAACCGTCCGGTGACGCAGCACCACACCCCAACATACGTTGCCATACCTTGCGCTGAACGAAGGTCGCTGGGCTTCCCGTGTCCAATAGTACCGTATAAGCTTGCATGCGCGTGGCCTTGGATCCCGCAAAGATACGCGCACGGGCCGTGTGTCGCCGTCTGTCCAGCGTCACGCTGCCGCCGACCGCTCGCGTAAACTCCGGCAGATAGTCCGCGCGTTCTCCCTTGGCGATACGTGCCGGGCGGGGTGGGAAGGTTACGGGTTTCGCGTCAATGCTGTGGTGTGGCGTGAGATCCAGGGCGTGTATGCTGTCTGGTGTACCTGGCGTACTCGAGAAGTCACCGGGTTGGACTTCAGTACTGCCACTACTCCTACTACTACTACTACTACTACTACTACTACTACTACTACTAGTGCTCAGTGCATTTGAGGCCGTGTTGGATACATCAACACATTCATCCGGACTAGTTTCCGCGTCTCGCTCAAATATGGTTGGCATCCTATCTACTGTGGTACGTTCTTTCTCCATTGTGAGCCGCACTTGTTTTCTTGTGTTTCCACGATCACCGCTTTGTGTATGATTTGCCACTATCGGCGGGGAAAACACGCGGTCTTTGCTAGTTGGGCCAGATACCGCTCCCCTATTGTTGGTGTTTACACCCTTACCGTTACCGCATCGTGTATGATTTGCCACTATCGGCGGGGAAAACACGCGGTTTTTGCTAGGTGGGCCAGATACCGCTCCCCTATTTTTACCTCCCCGAGCGCTACGACTACTACCAGTGGGGGATTGTTCTAACTTCAAGTGGTCAGATGAAGCGGGCCCGCTCTTGGCCCCGTTGGAAACGGACAGTGACTCATATTTGGTATGACTATTATCCAACACACTCAACGCTGTATCGTTGCTTCGGGCTCGTGATACACTCGGCAGCTTACACCGGGTCTCTTCACGGTCCGGACGGTCTAGCCCGCTCGCTGTTGTACGGCTATAGGCGGCGGAGCTTGTGCAAAACGATGTTTTTTTGTTAGCAGCGCACAATCGGACGGCGGGATAATTACTTCCGCTCATTCCGGGGAGACGACTACTTACTGTACCCTCGCTCTTACCGGCTGTAGACAGATTGTATCCTACCTCTTGACTGGGACACGCGTTGTGCACCGCGGCCCTTGTCGAACTCTTCCAGCCCCCCCCCCCTCCTCCGGTCTCCTTTATTCTGGTTTTTCCTGCGTTCGCGCGCAGCAACGGAGGCCACGGTGCTACCGGAAAGTCAGCCCGCGTGCCGCACCCTCCTCAGTTGCCACGGCGCGCCTGGGGGTAGTCCTGACAAAGGTAGTCCTGCTTATACCCCTTACTGTGTGGTGCCATCCGCTCACTTCCGCCGCTCCCCCCGTTGACCCGTGTCGAGCATGAGTTTCCCTCCTTGAGTGAAAGCATCCTCCTGCGTGCATGACGCGCGGATCGAACGAAGGACGTGGCGCCCTAAATATTTCTTCCAACCTCTGGTCCATTCAGTGTGCGTGTCATCGCATGCAACCCTCACACCCTCTACCGCGTTTCGCATGTCGGACGTAAAATGCACCAGGTCGGGCACGTTGTGGTCCAAAGAAGACGGTATACTGGGTACTGCGGTCAGAACTTTGGTGTCGAAGCGGGCGTACGAGCGTTTGATGCTCTGTGTGCGAGGGTACTCCTCTTCCCTCGGGCCGCTCCTAGCGAGCGCGGGGCTACCAGTATTGACCCTCTGACCTCTGCTATTCAGAGCCGGGCCCTCGTCTGTCACTGTGGGTGTGGGAGAGCTACAGGCTCCCCCACTAGTGAGTACTGCGGCCACACTAGCGCTGGCCTCGTGCGTCGCCCGGGCTTTCGCCTGGCTTACGCGCGGGGACCTCCTAATGGGGCCCGACTGCGAGCTCGCGCTCGAAGCTCCCTCGTTACTTGCTCCCTTTCGTTCACCTGACATCGAGTTCTTGGACGCCATCTTCTCGTCTCTTTGGCTCCTCCTGGTTGACGCTAGCTAGTCTCGTCCTGCCGTCGACGCCACTCTTGTAGAAAGGGACTTTGGTAGTCCGGTTCACTCGAGACTGAAGGGGAAGACCTTCAGAGTTTAGTTGGTTCAGGAAGACGTAGACAGTGGTCAGGTTCAAGGAGAAGAAAGAAGTAGAAAATGATCTTTACTATCTCAAGCCAGGTGGAAAGCAAGGCTGGAAGGAAGACTGAATCGATGGGGCTGGTGTAGCGAACCCATTTAGTCTACGTTACTGTTCAAGTACCCACTCGCTGCGTACTCTCTCTGTCCAATCACCGGCCCCCTACTCTAATCGTAGGTTACTCTTCGCCTAATCTAGATCTACCCGGCCCCTCAGTCATCTCTCGTCTAACCTGCTCGTCTCTGTGCAGCTCGGCCCTGCTGCTGCTGTGCTCCTGCGACCCGACTCTAGTTATTGTAATTCTGTGTACTCGTACCCCCTTATATTGCACCGAGCAGACTACCGTATTATCTACCCCTGCATTTGTTAGTATTTCGGTAACCGTGCGTGCTCTGACGTACTCGTACGTCAGCTTCGCTTACCGCATTTGCCCAAGTCAGTCTCCATGTGCCTCTGTCTGCTATCGTCTGCTACCGGAGGCTGACTCGTCCCCTAGTCTCGTACTCCGAACTGCCTCGCAATGCTACTGAAACCCAATCTCCCCACATCATTCAGTGCTCAACGTGTGTTGCGTGTTGATCTGCTCGGTGTTTGCTGCTGTTCTCGGTGTGTCGCACACACCCCAGATACTGCGCAGAGGCGCATGGTTTGTGCTAGGCTGTCGAGGCGTGCACAAACTAACGCGATGCTGCTGCTGTGCGCCAAGAACGGGCTTTGAGGGTCGAGCGGACGAGGGGGTACCCGGGGTGTGACCTAGGAGGGTCACTTATTCACTTGATTATCTCGGTCACTTTTTGGGGGTCACTTATTCCCTCGATTATCTCGGTCACTTTTTTCACGGGAAATCTGTCACGGGTTTTGAATCACCAAATGACCACTCCAGTCACAGACTGGAGAACTGTGTTACCATAATAATCAATCCGGGCGTAACATTATGTTACTGAGTTACCGTGGGGGCCGGAGTCAATCCAACGTACGGTCACTACGTTACCCTTTGGGTCTTCCCACGCTCTAACATGTGTTACCTGTGTTAGGGGTAAAGCGGCGTCGCGAAGTAACACAATGTAGCCGTGTTATCCAATTTTGCTGACATCCCAGTAACACAGTAGTTACTACTGTACTAATTTACCCGTAGTGGATATGAGGCGCGAACTCAGTACCTGCAGTAGTCAAATCTTCAATGCATCACGCTGGGGGAATACTGATTGTGCTGAAGCAACGCGAATGAACATCTACGTATACGTGCCGTTTGAGTTATTTATTTTTATTTCAAGAAAAACATATCGTCAGCATCCAGCAGCAGCAGAACAGCAGCATCAGCAACATCAGTATAGGTCGATTTTCGCTCGGCTTATCGGTCCTACCCTTGAACCCTCTGTACACGTATTTAATTTATTGTGTGTCTCCTGGTTCCCCAAAGCGGTATTGATATTCGGCACAATTTGAAGACGAAAACTCTGCACCTGTGGTTCGTACCTGTCCACAACAACAGATATTTTCGCAACATAGGTGTCACCACTCCTACTGATGCTGTAGGATATTTACAGCGGCAGGGCTTACTCGTCCCCTCATCAGTAGGAGGGTGGGCCTGGCAATACGTCGCTCGATGCGGATTGCTGCTGCCGCTGCTACGTTAACATATAGTAATGACAACGTATTTATTGGCTACAGTACGCGACAGCACTTAAGAACTCGGCAGTTAAGAATTTCAGGCTAGATTTTTAGACGAACATAAGAACATGACCTCTTTTATACTGAAAATATTGTAGGAAACACCCTGCCTTTTACATAAGAATTCCAGCCTGGCCAGAAATAAGAGATTCTTAACTGGTGTCGCGTACTGTATATACATACTTGCGTTAACCCTCTAACGTGTGTTAGGATACCCACGAGGAATCCCGCTAACACACTAACATACAGTACGCGACAGCACTAACAACTCGGCAGTTAATAATATAACGCTCGATTTTCAGACGAAAATAAGAACATGACCTCTTTTATAATAAAAATAGTGTAGGACACACCCTGCCTTACATAAGAACTCCAGCCTGGTCAGAATTAAGAGATTCTTAACTGGTGTCGCGTACTATTGTAGTGTTATGTAAGCGTTTAATTATTCATGTACGTTATCAGTCTGAAGTGTGCCAAGGTAGCAAGTAAGAACAAGGTAACAAAGATTGCTCGCTACGGGCTCGTGTCGCTAACACGGTAACACAATGTTAACGTAATAGTGGTAATTCCGCTAACACACTAACATAACCTTACTCGCTGCGGTTTGATATCGATAACACGGTAACATAATGTGAACGCTTCATTGACCATGTACGTTATCCCTATAACGTGTGTTACGAGGGCAACTAGGAATTTCGGTAACACACTAACGTAGTGTTACTCGCTATGGGCTGCCTACCTTAACACCGTAACACGTATACTGCGGTCATCACGGGATCGAGGCAACACTCTAACATAATGTTACGCGATCGCCCGCCAATATCGTAACGCACTAACACTATGTTATCACAAAATCCGGAATTTAGATAACGTAGTAACGTAATGTTACGATTTTTTTCCGCTGGCGCGTAACATTAACATAAACCGTTAAGTGTTACGTTATCCGAGGTATGGATATGTTATTGCAGATACCCGGATGGCCTACGGGATATATGTGGACATATCTGTGATATATCCGTGATATTTCCGATATATCAGGTGATTTATCATTTCTATGTTGTTTCATACGCGCATATGTGCTAGCTATCAGGCTACACAGCAATAGTGACTGATTGTCACGATGTATGATATCATATTATGTCTGGTACATAACGAGGTGCGCCATACTATTAATACTAAGTTTGAAACCTGGTAGCAACATAAGGCACCACGTTTGTAGGCATCACGTTATACATATTAATACGATTGTGGTTGCCATCCGACAATGTACAGCATGCAGCATGGGCTTCAACATTGATCACTCATAACATTCTCGAAAGAAGAAAGAAACCCTGATATTATTGTTCCATTTCCCGTCCGACAATGTGCGCCACATGGGTGTCACATACCACGGAGAAGAAGCAAGGTTAAAATCAGCACAAAAACGCAAACGTACGACAACTATCAGCTGCTCATTGCACAAAAAGCAAGTCTCCTCAAACCAACAAACTGATTTCCACCCCTAAATGTACCAAGCTAGAACCAACACCCCCCCCCCCAGCACTCCCAAACAAGCATTGAAATAAATTCTGCTGTCCACACGAATGGCCGGATTCAAGTTGCCGCGAGCGTATTTCAACGCACAGCAGGCTGTGCGGTGTTGCTGCTCAATACTGTTTCGCTCCGACTGTGGCTCTGCTTTCTGTAACCCCTCCCCCTAAAATCTACTGATGTTACCCCCCTTGCTCCTTACCCCCGAACCCCATAATCTACTGTTGTTACCCCCCTTGTCCCTTGCCCCCGAACCTGTCACCTCCTACCGCAAGGGTTAAGTCTCCCCCCCAAGTACTTCTATAGACGCATCGAACAAGAACCCGCTGCCTACATTGGCTGGGTTGAAGTAATCAACACTTTCGGCGCACATCGATGGTGGCGATCCCTCCACCAGGGTTGTAATTTCGTGCCAATTCCCCACAAACACATCGAGACCCCTGCCAAGCAGTGGTACAATATCCCAACAAAGAAATACACCTGAAGCACTGCCGAGCCACGATAAATTATTAATACGACAAACCACAAGAACTTACAGCGGTTAATCGAAGAACAAGCCAACCCGCAACAATATTGCCTACTGCACGAACGACCTGACGGTGATGCAGTCATCCGGGTATGGACCAAGTCTACGATGAACCAAGTTGACGATGCGCTGAAGCTACTGCATGTAGACAAGGTGGGAGTGAGACGATCGGTGTGCTCCAGTCGTTCGCTGAAAGCGAACGATCAGTCTTTCACCCAGCAGCTCAAAACATGAAACCGCCAAACAACGCACACCTACGTACAATCAGGTACAATTACTACGTACGTACCGGTATAATACCGGTACACTTGGTAGAGCTACGAGTAGGTACTATGATACGTAATCGTTACACTACTACTCGTCGTACGGCATTCTACATTCTACGCGGCCCATCTATTGGTCACATTCATCCGCAGTTCAGCAGATCCACTGACACCACAAAACACGAAAGTCCCCTCCTCCGCCGTTGGGTCACCCTCTGCGAACTATACAGGTAGGTGTATGAATACTTTGCTTTTGCGTATATCAAGAAAGAGCAGGAGTCAAGATAGCGAGTACGTGGAAAATCACCAATCACGTGCTACGTCAAGAAGACCTACTGCTACATTTACAGGGAGTATGAAGTATATTTGCGACGAACTGCATCATAAGACGGCGCTTATCATGGGAATTTTCCAATGTCTAGTGTGTCCTTCGTACCCCTTACCTATCTATGTGCCCCTTTCGTGTGATCTCCTGTTTCGGTACACGTGATGATATGGGACGAAATCAATCGGAAATCGTTCTACAAGTATTATCGTCTCGTCGACCCTGGTAGCATTCAGGGGAGTCGCCCGCCAGTAGTCAGTCGCGAGGAAATGTACCTAACAATAACATAATGGAATAACGCCACGCAGCTAGCAAAGCTGGATATCGACCGGTTGGAATAATTCACAGCTGACGTGTTTCTTAGTTTATTGTTAAATCAGCTGACGTATTTACGAATAATTGTATTTAGATCAGAGCTCGAAGTGTGAAGTATCCCGATATATCGGCGATATATCACGTGATGTATCGGATATATCCCATGATATCGACGGATATATTCCATGATATATCATATCTCACATGTATGCAGAATATTCTCGGAAGAATGTGAGAATGTGAGTTTTGTACGTACGTAAGAAGTTTGGCCAATCAGATGAATGCAGAAATACATGGTGGCATGAATCGTAGCCCGTGATATACACCTGGTCCAGTTCGTAGCTGTGACCTGCACGTGATAGCGCAGTGCAGCAGCGTCAGAGCTACGGGTCCAAGGTGTAATACAGACTAGTTTTGAGTGCGACGAAGACCGCTCACGTCGAGGTCCTCCTTCAGCAAATGATGGAAAACGTCGGCGGCCGCGAACCGGCCTCGCGGAAAGGTGGGGACGCGAGAGAGCGTCACGTCCAAAAGTCACAGCTGACGGATGACACCGCATTGTGGAAGAAGATGTCTTCCAGGAAGCATTGGGTGCTCAGGGGGCGCCTGCCCCCGAATATCGGCGAGTCGGCAGCCGATCTTCAGTCGTTTGAGGGCGAGGCCGTCAAGGTCACGGCGGTAGTGGCCGCTCAGCTGCGTGCGATCAGTGACTTTGACGTGGCCGCGTATGGGCCTCGCGCGGAAGGGGCTGTCGACCATCTGCTCATGGTCGCTGACCGTCTTGACTTCTTGCGCCAGGCTCTTATGTCAGTGCTTACCGTTGGAATCTCGGATGCCGTCGCCGGTGACCGTGCTTGCGTTTCGCGGCTTGCACTCATCGACGCATCGTTCGCGTCTGCTGCGGCCGACCTGCGCCGCCACACACTCAACAACATCATCTTGCTCTCCGGGTCCGCGGCGAGGGCCGTTATGAGCGAAATGGTGAACGACGACCTCCGCCTGTGGGTCAACGACCTCATGAGATTCGCCCAGCAAGTTCGTCCAGCGACCGTGCCTCCTGCGTATGACGCCGTATTCGACGCACCGCCTGTGCCTGCCTTTTCTCGTACTCGCGCATTCTGCACGAGCGGGGGCGACGTTCTAAAGCTTGTGGAAGGTATGCAGGCCCCGCGCGACAGCCGGGATGG
>MEHQ01004236.1:0-68205 GCA_008828725.1 Saccharina japonica | reverse complement strand
TGGTATTCGGTACTTTGAATTTGCTTGAGGTTTTGGGACATTGTGGTCCACATTCGGTACGTGAATTTGGAATGTGTGATATTGATTCGGGATGATGATTTGTGGTTTTCGGGACAGCTATGAGGTGTGACCATGCTATGATATTGTGATGCTTTATTGCCATACTGTTCACCATGCAGGGAGGATATTAGTTGATAGGACTGTACACCTGTTCGGTATGCATACTGCGGATGTGTGGTGTCGCACAGTATCGATTGCAAAGCAGGGAGGATATTGATTGTGCTTGGTACTCGATACAGCAGGTATGATGACGGTTTCATATATTAGGGAGTTCATATACTTGATGAGGCTTTCTCCATCTGTGAGGTCTCGTGCTTGCTGGTGACTTCCCTGACTTCCCTGACTTGACTTCCTTGTCTTGCTCGCTGCGCCTCGATGGTGGCCTGCGAAGTCCTATAATATATATATATATATCTGGTTTATGTCTACAGCTGGAGAATAACAGCACCTTGAGCTCGTCTGCCTGCGCAAGCACTCGCCTGGCGCCTGAGGCTGTATCAACAGAGTCATTATCCGTATATTCTAGACATTAAGAAATATGTACGCATTCCGTTTGTACGTGCATACTGGTACGTGTGTACTTCTACATACATGCACATAGCTCGTGGGTCATGAGGTGGTGTCCTTGTGCTTCTTTTTCGAGTTTTAACAAATTTTCGGTTGGCTGGCCGGCTGGCGGCAGAGAGTTAGATGTCGCCAGTTGGGTTGGGAGTTAACTCGAGTATACGGATGTTGGCGTGGGGTTCGCCGCTGGAGCAGCCCCGGGGGTATTCCCCTCTCCACCCCCTTTCTCCGGGCGGGGGGTAGCGCATTGATATAATACAACTTGGAAAGCAAAGTGCAAAATCCAATATCCCATAATACCGTCGGGATATGAGACAAAATATAAATAGGCACTTTATATCTAGATTGAGGGAAAAAATCTGGATATAAATATGGGCATATCATATCCATATTGGGTAGATATATCCTCGCACTGAATATGGATACCCAGCTCTACTGTCAACACGCGCATTCGTACGTATACAATACTTCGTTTTGAAATATTATCGTACGCAGTCCGAACTTCGAACATCTCTTCGTATAATACGTGGGCGAGACAGCAGCAGCAGTAGTAGTAGTAGTCAGTTGCAGAGGACACCTGTATGCGGATCCTATGGCACAGAGGCACCATGCAAAGTCTGTCGAAGAACTACGTTTTCACGGCATTGCGCTCGTATATAGTCTGTACCAGGTAGACAACAAGCGATGCGGGTAGCCGCGCGGAGCACGCAATCGTTGGGTCCGCGGGGTTACTCGCTGTGACATGTCTCAATAAAAGCAAGGGTTCCGACAAAATCAGACGAGTACATACATCATTTATATGATGGATGCTGATTTGGTGTGTATAACTTAATGATCAGATATAAACCAAGGAGCCTCGTATACCTCAGGAGCAAGCAAACTTGGTCCATGAAGCGACGAGTTCGCCCCAGATAACCCTATGGTTATTTAGACGAGGCGAAGCGTCGCGCGCGCGCGGCAACGCCGACAAGGGCTACCGATAGAAAAATAGACACAAGAAAAGGAAACGTGAAGAAAAAGGAAGAGGGGGGATCAGGGCTCACTGACCCGTGGTACTCTAAAATAACTGTACAAAACAATGACTCTGTCCGAAAGACAAAAAAAATAGCAAGCTCACACGGAGAAGAGGTAGAGAAGGGCCGTAGAACACGTTGGACACGTTGAGCTGATGATGATCACGACCAGTGATGTAGTCCTGCCGAACGCCGCCAAATGTTATGATGACACCATCGTCAAGAGTAGAAAGGGTGCAGGTATCAAGTGCTTGATCCAAGATCAGGCCTGATCCAAGTGGAAGACAGATGTTCTCATATTAAATGCGTGAGAGCTTGAAGGGTCAAGCTGACAGAGTGAGAGGGGAGGGGGTGGGGGAGGGAGGTCTTGCTCTCTAGCATGACCGGCTCCCATGTACTGGCAAGTACAGGATCCACCACCTCAAGTTCCCACTATAAATGCCCCGCTAATACCGGCTGACGTAGCACTACTTACTTCAATGCAGGTACCACAACCAACTCGAGTCTACGTGGTCAGATCACAGACAGATGTTCTGCTCTGTATACGCCTACTTTAACTTAGAATACGCCTATCTAGTATCCGTTAGGCTATAGATCCTACGTATAACATTCATAGTAGATACGATATAAGGTGACAAGATCGTATCCAACTCTGCATACGGTTGTTCTGTTTCCCATACCGAAAGGCACACCATCACAAGATGCCGGGGCTGTCAACCAGCCGACCGCACCTGTCTTCCTCATATATATTCACTCAGCTTGCAAAGACGAGTTTCGATAAAATCCTCGATCTCACAGCTGTGTTTTTTTTTCAATATTCACCCACGTTTGCTATGGAATGTTGTTCCGGACCGCGCCAACGGCTGTGTAACTCAGACCCCCTTAACCGTACGGTATTACTCTGTACACGTATATAAATCTATCTATGTTAGTTCGCTTATCACATATGCACATCCTTAGGTCTGCGGATATCTCCCGCTTCTGACCGCCTCTCCGCGCGGTTTCTTCGCTGAAACGTGCCCCCGCCTCGACCATAGCGGCCGGTGCCGACAATACGCTCGTTCGGCGCCGCACGCTCTCGCGGGGGGGCTCAACGTCGAAATATACGACGGGTATCTCCGCAATCTACGAGCCCTCTCTGCCCTCTCAGTGTTTTGACCCAAACGCCTCGCCGCAGAAATAATCTTTTATCGTGATTTTTCGGGGGGCGTGCTTTCCGGCCTCCGGTGCCTCGGGGGGGGGTCGGCCGCCCTGCCAGCGCCGCCTTCGTGGGGACGTCTGCGGGCGAACGCAAGATCGATATGTACGACATGTTTCGTACGCCCGGAACAAACACGCCGTCCAGGTTTCGTCGCGATGATGTACGAAATGTCTGTGAGTACGTCAGATACGCCGCTCACTGTTATTTTTTCGGAGAGAGGAGCAAGCCTGGCTCTGCATTGTGAACACAAGCAAGCCCATGGCCAAAGCCGGCTCTGGCGAGCGCAGGCGTGCAGACGAGGGTGGGGGTGGAGGGGGTTGGCCGGTTTCGCGTCTCGCCGTCACGCGCACGTAGAGGGAGCACGGTCGAACAAAGAGAGGTCGAGAGCTTGAAATTAACAATTTCGCAAGACTCCGACAGCGTTCTCGACGGAAATATAAGGACTGCTGTACCATAAATAGCAAGTCTAAACGGCCCCTACATTTACGCCCAGAGTGGTGCCAACTTGAATCCTAGGTACGAAATTAGTCCCCGTGTCGGTGACTCGTCGAACAAGCTCAAATGTCGTGCCCGTCAAGCGCACCAGGAGACGACGGGGTTCTCTGAGACAGAGAGGACGGAGAGTCTCCGTACGCCTGGATCGGAGACGTGTCGGCGAAGGAAGGACGATCGGGGATACGAGGCTATCGAGAGAATCACCTCGGAAATATGTTTCGCCTCATCGTGCTCAATATACTGTACGAGTAGAGGGTTTCAAAATAAAAGTATGGCATTTGCAAACAGGGATGGGGAAACACGCTTTTTTGTCGTTTTTTTATGTTTTTGTTTTTTTGTTCTTTGGCGGAAGAGGCGCGTAGATTACGTGCATCGGGTATATATCGAAGACACGTGTGTATCAGTACTATTAAATACTTATGTACTACAATAGTACCTACCACGAGCTGTGAGCAGCTCAAAGTGGGTGGGTTGGATATGTATGATGACCGGTAAAAAGATACACGCACGTCGTATCAGTTGTTGTTTTGTTCCTCCTGGTGTCGCCGCTGTTCGCCTATTTCGAAGATGTGTAGGCCCACACAGTAGGCAGAACTGTACAGCATACAATGTGCACGTGTCAGGTTTGTGACCAAGGTACATACGAGCACACACGTATAAGTACAGCACCAGCAGGATCACATTTATTATGAGTAGTACGGTTGCCTCTCTCCGTGGGCAGTGTGCAGAGCGCTTTCAACTGTTGGCAGCACGTCTGATTTTTATCCTTCGACACAATCCTGCTGCTAACGTGTGTAACTCTTGGCATTACGTCTGACCCCCGTCCTTAGCCACAATGTTGCTATAAGTAACATTTCCGGTATCACGCAAGACTGCGACCGGCGGCCGTCCAGGCCGCCGGCGAAGCCCCTTGTATGTACCAAAGTTTCTCCTACGATATACTGCACTACCGTATGTGTATTGTCACGGCGAGCAGGAGATATTGTTCCATGTTTTAGTAAATGATCCGGAGTTACAGAGCTTCGGAGGGATATAATAGGAGGGAATCGACCAAACGTGCGTGGGCTCGGATGGAGTTTGGGGTATGTCGATCACTTGCAAAGCACGAAAGACTCTGAAACTGTGAACCTGTGAACTTAAGCACTGTGAACCTCTGAACTGAGCGCTGAGACTGAATCACTGGCACGAAATGCTTGCATATCCGACACATGGAACGCTACTGCATGCTCGTGACCTGTCCTGCTGGCCAAATTCGTCCGCTCGCTCGGATCAAGAGACAACCAGGTCAGACACAATATACTTGAGTATGGTTTGCTTTCGAAGTCTACAAAATCGTGGAGCACAAGGGGATGCTTCTCGTAACATGGCTCGACTGCCGGAATCGAACCGGGCCTAACACTGAAAGTCATACATCATAACCACTGTGGACTACAAGGGACCTCTTCACTTGCTGTGCATGCTTGCATAAGTTATCGGTTGAATGCATGCACACCAACGTTTCGTTCACTGCCGCTTTTGCTGTACATGCCTGTATCTTTATCGATTGAACGCTTGCTTGCACTCAGACAACTATACATACACTCCCACGCTTCGTTCAAATCACTGTCGCTTACTGTTTGCATCGCATCATTGATTGATCGCTCGTGTACACAACAACATGCTTGTTTCACACGCCTCAATATATGCCTGGGAATTGCATGCAAGACATACTCGTTGCTCGTTGTTCCGCTGCTTGTTGCTCGTGCTTTTGTCTGTCTGCTTGCTGCGCATGCCTGCATAGTTATTGATTGAACGCTTGCTTGCACTCAAAAACCATGCATGCACACCAACTCTTCGTTCACCATTGTCGCTCACTGTTTGCATCGCATCATTGATTGATCGCTCGTGTACACAACAGCATGTTTGTTTCACATGCCTCAATATATGCCTGGGAAATGCATGCAAGACATACTCGTTGCTCGTTGTTCCGTTGCTTGTTGCTCGTGCTTTTGCCTGTCTGCTTGCTCTGCATGCCTGCATGGTTATCGATTGAACGCTTGCTTGCACTCAAAAACCATGCATGCACACCAACGCTTCGTTCAAATCACTGTCGCTTACTGTTTGCATCGCATCATTGATTGATCGCTCGTGTACACAACAGCATGCTTGTTTCACATGCCTCAAAATACGCCTGGAAAATGCATGCAAGACATACTTGTTCCTCGCCGTTCCGTTGTTTGTTGCTCGTGCTTTCGTATGTCTGCTCACTCTCCCGTGAGCCCGTCGCTCGGGCCCTTACGGCTACGCGTTGCACGATTCGCCTGTCACGTAATACTTACAATATTGCACATGCATGCGTGCAAACCTTATATATATTATATGTAACAGAAACAAAAGAGCGGCTATTCGATGTATGTTTGACTCTTTTCGTTGTCTTCCCCAAAGTCCTTCTTTGGTGTGCCCCGAGTGTTATCTGAAACATAAGCTACATGGTGAGCGAGAACATGCGCTAACCCCTGCAAGGCATGGTACTTCGACCGGAGCGTGGTACTTCAAGCGGTGAGATAGTTCCATAGGGAAATAATCGTGAGGCTACACATAAGAACGGGAGGTTTTAGTATTATAATCTGTATATTATATTCATATGATGTATCACACAGACCGACTTGTCATTGATACCACGAGGCTCTTTTACATCTCTACTCTACTTACTTGTTGTATACCAATACATCTTATATTAAGGCTCTCGCACGAGTATCTACTACCCATTAGTATTAACGTTAATAAGTAGATATATAATCTAGCAAGCGTGATGCAGATTTTTATCAAAATGACGACCCTGAAAATATACTATTTATAGTATATACCATTTGTATGTGCAAAGGATCGAATAGAGCCGATGTGGCCATGACGACCAGCACACACCACGACGTTTACATTCAATTATACCTACGTGACATATTGCTAGCAGGGTAGGTCTTGCCTGTCGTATATGGCATTGCATTGTCTGCTCTGCTTACTGCACTGAGCGTAGTATCTCTGTGTCGTAGTTTTGTGACCACAGAACTGGTACCTTTTTAGGATGAAGAATCGGCACGGACACTGGGTGTGCTGGATGTCCACGGGTAGAAAGGAAGGTTTAATGTGAAGAACACACACACGTGACATACGTATAAAATGCCGTTAGCCCATGAACGAAGTCCAGAAGTTTATATTCAACATGTGATAAAACAATACGTAAGTGACACATAAAGGCCCAATAACATATCGCGAAAAAGAAACAAAACACCATGACAACAGACGAACTTTTGGGTCTAAAAATAAAAAATAACAAACAAAATAAAATATATACAGTCAACAAGTTGGTGTCATTTGATAAATAAGTGCTGTTGCATGTTACCCCATGTACCGGTAATACAACAGTAATAAAATAAAATACCATGCGACCACAGAACTGGTACCTTTTTAGGATGAAGAATCGGCACGGACACTGGGTGTGCTGGATGTCGACGAGTAGAAAGGGAGGTTTAAGGTGAAGAACACACCTAGATATTTATACGCACGGGGCACACAAAGAAAAATAACACTGTTGCGAGGTACAATCAGTACCATGAGAGAAATCTAATAATAATATACCGGATAAACAGCAACCATGACAAACGAACGAACTTTTAGGCCTAAAAAACAAAAACAAAAAAAAACTTACGGGATATATATTACCGGTATATAATATGTACTAACGGTACTGCTGTACGGCAACCGGTTTTAGGCACGTTATTTAGGAGTGAGCGACGATATTCAGTATATAACCTAATGTAGGGAAAATACCAAGTTCAGTCTTGCTTTTCTCTGCCTTGCGCTGCAGAAAAACGCGGGGGGGGGTTAGGATCCTTGGTATGTAGTCATGTATACATCAGCGCAGCATCACCTCTTTTATGGCTTATATATTATATACTTTCTTCTGGGTCTGGAAAAAGGTCGGCACTACGTACGTATTGGCGGTATACATATAAGACGTTACATGGTATGTACAAGGTACAAAATAGAACCATCAGGTACGTTGCACCCTTGGTACGTTACAAACTGAGAAAATCGTTTACCAACAAATGCATCCACGCTTCTACAAACACGGAAACAATACGAATACGCTCACCAAGTATTATCAACCATTTCGACTGAATACCATAACACAGCAGTATAGTGTACCCGATATATGGTACTCTACCAGGTATATATACACGTACATGCATATGCTTGCCGTACGCTGCCAGGCATCCCTTGCATACATGATTCCAAAGGCAAGTTCGGTAGGGTATGCCGGTACCGGGGGTATATTTGTTGCGCGTACCGAACTTACCGAAGTGTCGGGTACCGGTATTGAAAAAGTACTGTACTTACCGAATTGTTTGGTACCGGTATTGAAAAAGTACCGAACTTACCGAAGTGTCCGGTACCGGTATTGAAAAAATACCGAACTTACCGAAGTGTCGGGTACCGGTATTGAAAAAGTACCGAACTTACCGAAGTGTCGGGTACCGGTATTGGAAAAATACCGAACTTACCGAAGTGTCGGGTACCGGTATTGGAAAAATACCGAACTTACCGAGTGTCAGGTACCGGTATTTACCGAGGAAATACCCCCGGTATACTTCGGTACGTACCCTTGTTACCGAACATACCCTAAATAAATGTGTACTTGTAGCAACAGCAAACAGATGGCGGCGCCAATGACGGAGAAAATGGCAATGCTGCCGCCGCCATCCCAACCACGTAGCAATCGGAAGCACGGTTAGCAGCAGCACCAGCCCCAGCAAGAGCAACAACAGAACACAGCAGCAGAGGGGCAGAAGCAGCAGCTCCAACTTGGGCAATGCGCTGCTGCTGTGGGCTCTACTGTATATTTGATGCAGTTCACGCGTGCCACTGCCATCGAGTGCTACGCTTGAAGCCCGTTCTATACCCTAATCTCCCAACGTCGAAGCTCGGCATACAGTTTAGATCATCGGCCACCTCGCGTAGTGCTGCTGCAGCTGCTGCTGATACATCACTGTTTGAATACAATTAGAGCAGCGATGGATTCGAGATGTCGCGTTGAAGTCCGTAAATAGGATGCATGATACGAGTACTTTCTCAGGTGAGCAGTCGGAGCTTCTCCCACTACACGAGGCTGCGCAGAGCGTGCCATAGCACCGCCTCGGCGGCGCCTCGAACCCCACCGGCGCGACTTGGTGATAATATCATCTATCCTTTCGTTGTGTACTCTCAGCGATTGTTATGTTGTGTCTGCAGCCGTTCATGGTGGGTGTGAGATGAGTGCGTTGTGTCACTCCAGAGCGAAGGACCAGGTGGATACATGAATGTAGAGAAGACTGCTGCTGCTGCCACAAATAAATACCAGGTACCTTGTATAATGTCATAATGTGTGTCCGTATTGCATACATACCCGATTCCCCGGTATCGAGGCCGCACCGATCACCGCCGGTATTGTGGTCGAGGGTATACCGGTACCCGGGGTATGTTCGGGTATGAGTACCGAACTTACCGAAGTGTCGGGTACCGGTATTGGAAGAGTACCGAACTTACCGAAGTGTCGGGTACCGGTATTGGAAAAGTACCGAACTTACCGAAGTGTCGGGTACCGGTATTGGAAAAGTACCGAACTTACCGAAGTGTAGGGTACCGGTATCGAAACAATACCGAACTTACCGAAGTGTCGGGTACCGGTATTGAAAAAGTACCGAACTTACCGAAGTGTTTGGTAGGGTATCGAGCCCGGTACCGAACAAATACCGGTACCCCCGGTATTGCGGTCGAGGGTATACCGGTACCTGGGGTATATCTGGGCGGGCGTACCGAACTTACCGAAGTGTCGGGGTACCGGTATTGGAAAAATACCGAACTTACCGAAGTGTCGGGTACCGGTATTGAAAAAATACCGAACTTACCGACGTGTCGGGTACCGGTATTTACCGAGAAAATACCCCCGGTACAGTTCGGTACGTACCCTAACGAACATACCTTTGCATGATTCAACCCTCATCATAGTACTACAAGCAGCACGTTTCTCGTCGTACACCGATAGTATATGTGCGTAGAGCCATCTATTCGAGGCGAGGCAATAACCGAGGCATTAAATAATAACAGGTAACATACCAGCCATTGTGTTTGCTGATCACATCACGTTAACCAATTACATGTGTTGTGTGCAGGTCGTACTGTGTACGTAGCACACGACACACGATTCCCCAATTTCGTATCACTCAGTATACCACATATACCAGACTACTGCTGCCGTATGTGCGTCTGCTGTATGCGAGCCTAAAGCCACATAAAAACACGGCCGGCAAAAGGGGTAATCACCAACTTGTGGTCCTGCGACCGAGCTCGAGCTGTTGTGCTGTCAAATTCATGGGGGGACGCTCCCCATAACACAGTGTGGCATTCGTCACGAGTCTCGTTGGCTCCATCCACGGAGATAAAAATATCCCTGTTGCATGTGTCAGCTGTCAGCTAACTCTGGTGTCGGAGAGATTTCCTGTTGTAAGCCGTTTTTACGTACCAACTAGAGGCAAATACAAGCTAATTACCAGATATTCATGAACATATAAATACCCCATGAGCATATAAATACCCCAACCCATCAATCACAGCAGTTAAATACAAGACTGTTACCAGATATTTATGAACACATATGTGTATATAACCCATACATAAGTACATCACCCAACCCATCCAACGATAGAAAGGAAGACACGGAGGACACAATGACCACTGCTGTGGTGGCTAGATCCCCTTATATAGCAACCACAGGGGGGATGTTACTACGAGTATGTAAGAACTGAGGGAAGTCCGTTTCTTTGTTTGATGTTCCACGGTAGGTACCACTTTTCTGTGTTATCTTTTGATCATGGCCTCTGCTTCATAACACACAACAACAGAGGGGGTGAGGCTGATACGCTGATATGTTTACGTGTGTTTGATACATCGGTAGTAGCAGTACGACCGGCGGTACACCGGTTTTACACATGCTATTTTAGAATACGTTATTACCATTGAAGTGTTTGTTCATGTTGTTTACAGAGCACGTAACTATGATGGGGGTTGTATGATACTATCCTGGTATTCTTGGTAGGATAGCAAGCTTGAGATGTTTGTATATCGTCGGTCTGTTGTTGGGGTTGTATGATAGTATTCATGGTATTCTTGGTAGGATAGTAAGTTTGGGATGTTTGCATATCGTCTGTCTGTTGTTGATGTTTTATGATCGTATTCCTAGCATTGTTGGTAAGGTAGCGCTTGGGATGTTTGCATATCGTCTGTTATCGAAGTGGTACGATGGTATGATTGGTAGTATTAGTATGATAGCATGGCTGAGATGTTGACATATAAGCTGCAGTTAGAGTTGTATGATAATATGCTCGGTATGCCCGGTATTCAGGGTAAGATACCATGCGGGGGATGTTTGCATGTCGGTCGTTTCAAGTTGGAGAGTGAGGTAAATACTTTGACAATTACGACAAGCGGAATGGCGAGGTGAACGCCACCATAGACTAATAAGTGGAGGTAAGCACTGATGAATGCACCCTGGCAGTGAAGGTAAGCACGTGTCATTGTGAAGGGAGATGAAGGTGAGCCCCTCCCTGGGGTTGTGTGCCTTGGCGTTTCCTGGGGTGTGGTTGGGTTGTGTGCTGTTGAGCTTCCTGGGATTCGATTTTGCGGATTTGATTTTGCGGCGAGGGAAGCGCCCCCGTCGATTCATTCAGTGGAGGTAAGCACTGATGAATACACCCTGACAGTGAAGGTAAGCACTTGTCATTGTGAAGGGAGGTGAAGGTGAGCCCCTCCCTGAGGTTGTGTGCCTTGGCGTTTTCTGGGGTGTGGTTGGGTTGTGTGCTGTTAGCTTCCTGCTCTTGACATTCGAATTTGCGGATTTTATTTTGAGGCGAGGTAAGCGCCCCCATTGATTCATTCAGTGGAGGTAAGCACTGATGAATACACCCTGACAGTGAAGGTAAGCACTTGTCATTGTGAAGGGAGGTGAAGGTGAGCCCCTCCCTGAGGTTGTGTGCCTTGGCGTTTCCTGCGGTGTGGTTGGGTTGTATGCTGTTGGCTTCCTAGTCCTGGGATTCGATTTTGCGGATTTGATTTTGAGGCGAGGTAAGCGCCCCCGTTGATTCATTCAGTGGAGGTAAGCACTGATGAATGCACCTTGATAGTGAAGGTAAGCACTTGTCATTGTGAAGGAAGGTGAAGGTGAGCTCCTCCCTAACGTTTGTGTGCCTTAGCGTTTCCTGGGGTCTGGTTAGTTTGGTGCTGTTGGGTTTCCTGTGATCTAGTTTAGTGGCGAGGTGAGCGCCCCCGTGGATTGATCTCAGTGAAGGTAAGCACTGATAAATGCCCTCTGACAATGAAGGTGAGCAATTGTCATTGTGAGGGGAGGTGATGGTGAGCTCTCCCCTAAGGTGTGTGTTTTGTTGGGGTTCCAGGGTTTAGTTTGGTTCGTTGCGAAATGGGTAAGGGATACTACAGCACTATACCTCAGGTAAGGGCGTACTAAAATCATTGGACGCACCCTGCCACCGTCGCTCAGACGACGTAAGGTTGTGTGACGTTGTCGCAGCTATATGGCAAGAGGTCAGACAAGGATCATACCCTGCGCCGAGGTAGTGCGATTTCGTCTATATAATGTATTCCGACGAGCATAAGCCCTGGTGGGTCGAATTGGAAGATACCATCCGCCAATCGTCGTATCCGTCGAAAGTTCGGTCGTGGACCAGTCGGCCTAACGACGCAAAGAAATACATTCAACGCTATCATGAAATATAGGAAGGGATACTACAGTACTATACCTCAGGTAGGGACGTACTAAAACCAATGGACGCACCCTGCCACCGTTGCTCAGACGACGTGAGGTTGTGTGACGTTGTCACAGCTATAAGGCAAGAGGTCAGACAAGGGTCATACCCTGAGCCGAGGCAGTGCGATTCCGTCTATATAATATATTCCGACGAGTATATGGCCTGGTGGGTCGGGCTGGAAGATATCATCCGCCAATCGTCGTATCAGTCGATAGTTTGGTCGTGGACCAGTCGGCCTAACGACGTAAATACATACATTCAACGCTATGATGAAACACCATATTTCAAAGTTGTTTACCGTATACCAAATATGCGCTCATACAAGGATGCACCAGATTCAGTGTATTGGAGGGTTTCTTGGTTTCACGCAAGCTCTTTACCCGTAGCACCACCGTATGTTCAAGAGTGTATACTTAATTGGTCCGGGGGGTATTATACCTCAGCACTATACCTCAGGTAGGGACGTACTAAAACCAATGGACGCACCGTGCCACCGTTGCTCAGAGGACGTGAGGTTGTGTGACGTTGTCACAGCTATAAGGCAAGAGGTCAGACAAGGATCATACCCTGAGCCGAGGCAGTGCGATTGCGTCTATATAATATATTCCGACGAGTATATGGCCTGGTGGGTCGGGCTGGAAGATACCATCCGCCAATCGTCGTATCAGTCGATAGTTTGGTCGTGGACTAGTCGGCCTAACGACGTAAATACATACATTCAACGCTATGATGAAACACCATATTTCAAAGTTGTTTACCGTATACTAAATATGCGCTCATACAATGATGCACCAGACTCAGTGTATTGGAGGGTTTCTTGGTTTCACGCAAGCTCTTTACCCGTAGCACCACCGTATGTTCAAGAGTGTATACTTAATTGGTCCGGGGGGTATTTTATATTTTTGCGTGCCTTCTAGCATGCATACCCGTGGAGCACACGGGTCGCTCCCCGAACAATACAAATACATATATAGTATACAAGGTTTCCCTTGTAGTGGTGTAAAATGGGAATTGATTCTTGCATGAATGCAATTTGCTTGTAGCTGGGGTCTGGGCCACCGGCAACGCTCCTACACTGACTCGTAGGGGCAACCAGCATTTAGATGCTGAAATAATTCACAAACTAATATTTTTAGCTGAGGCGCTACAGTACAACGCCCATGAACTCCAACCACAACAGCGTGGCTTCTCGGCGTGGTCATTTCCACAATTTTTAGTTTAATATTAAAAAGTAAGAACGCACTAAAACTGACTCCAGTCGGTACGAGGAGATATACGAGTCATACCTGGTGTCTCGATCTGGGGCAGAACGTTTGATGAGCCTTGCTGACCGACCAAATCAACATTGTAACATACTGGCGCCTTGTGAATGTAATATGTCAAGACTATACAGCAGAGCACACCGCTTAAAGGCTGGGGGGGAGCTCCTGCTTCGATTCCGGGCGCGGTTTTAAAATTACTTATTTTGCTGGTATCGCTCGTTTCTAGGCTTTAGAGAGGCACTACAACAACGACAGCAGTAGCGTATCACACAACTAATAACTATGTATTGTGTGTCATAGACCTTTTGTTTTGACTGTGCTGATCCACGCCCACAAAGTATATACACGACGGCTGCCTCGTTGTTTTAAGCGAAATTCAAAAGGTGGTCGATAGGATGCGGCCCGTGGGGAAAATAGAGATTCGATGTTTGATTGTTAATAAACAATAGCTACAGTACCCCTCGAACCCTTCGGGCTTTTACAACCGTTTGTTGTACTTGATGGCGCAAACCACCATGCCAGCCTGGACGACCCCGACGAAATATTACACCATATGGAAGACAGTTGTGAAATGGAGGATTGCTTCTAAACTCATATTTACATGTTGTGTGTAAAACCCCGCAATAGTGTCATTCTTACTTATTCTATAACAGAGTATACACCGCTACTAAGTAACTACTTCAAGTTGCGGTTGTGCTATATAGTGGCTTCCCACCGCATTTCCATTTTGGTCAAAGTTTATTTGTTGGTCATCACTGAATTGGCATCGAAGACCAAACAATATGTAGCCGTTATAGGGAGGATACAGAAACATATATCGGCATTGTTTAAGAAATCATCAGGCTGGCAACGCTGAAGCGAAGGCATAGTACCTAAAACGAAGATATTGACATATCTTTACATCGGGCGCCCACTGCCCTGGAATATATAACAACAGGTACTATTGGTTGGGCACACTCCGCCATTTGTTTTGCCGACACACCGTCACGGCAAGGGGGGGGAGTGGCAGAGTGGCTATCGACTGACCGCAATTCTGCTTTGATTATACGTTTGAGTCTCAGGCTAGGCTCCTCAAAGAATACACACGCGTTACTACGCTAAGGGCTCAAGCTTGCAACAATAACAGACATGTCATGCTCACTACCTAAATAATGTTAAACAGTATAACAGCCGGTCGCCCCGGTGGTCTAACTGGTAGCCACGAAGCCTGTAGGCCCGGATGTCGAGGGTTCGATTCTCCCCATGGAGGTTTTTAGTCTCAAATGACACCGTCTGTCGAGAGCGCATATTGTAGCATGGGTCAGCAAAATTCGACGAGAGTTGACGAGGGAAGAAAGTGCTGAAATCTCCTCGCGATAAAAATGCAAAGCAAGAACCGTAGTGGGGGAGGATGGAGAGGAGCCTACTTTGTGACCCCGGATCTGAGTTACGACTAGGGAGGGAGAAAGACGGAAGTGCGAAGATAATAAATGGGATGGACAGAAAAACAAAAAAAACAAACAAAAAAAAGTGAACACCTTACGTACTGAAACTGGAAATGCAAGACATTCAGAACTTCAAGCGAGAGTCACAAGCCGAGAACACACATATGTTGTTGGTTGTTGTCATCACTGAATTGGCATCGAAGACCAAACAATATGTAGCCGTTATAGGGAGGATACAGAAACATATATCGGCATTGTTTAAAAATCATCTGGCTGGCAACGCTGAAGCGAAGGCATAGTACCTAAAACGAAGAGATTGACATATCTTTACATCGGGCGCCCACTGCCCTGGAATATATAATAACAGGTACTATTGGTTGGGCACACTCCGCCATTTGTTTTGCCGACACACCGTCACGGCAAGGGGGAGGAGTGGCAGAGTGGCTATCGACTGACCGCAATTCTGCTTTGATTATACGTTTGAGTCTCAGGCTAGGCTCCTCAGAGAATACACACGCGTTACTACGCTAAGGGCTCAAGCTTGCAACAATAACAGACATGTCATGCTCACTACCTAAATAATGTTGAACAGTGAACACCTTACGTACCTGAACTGGAAATGCAAGACATTCAGGACTTCAAGCGAGAGTCACAAGCCGAGAACACACATATGTTGTTGGCTGTGGTGGACAGACCCAGAAAATTCCTGTCCGCGTACCACCCTTTACCCACCAAGAAGGCCTTGTGAGCGAGCCGCAAACCCTTGGACCTGGTGCTCAATTTTGTCATGCCGGTGTTGATCTGAAACTTTCTATATATAAATAATGCTAGTCTGGGGTGCAATAATATGATTGGGTGGGTGCACATATGCCACCGATTTCCTAGGCGATGGTAACGTTTGTAGTTTGTGGTCGGATGTCAATAATGACGAACGCGGAATGGCTGGAGCCGCCGCTTTGGGACATATCTGGTATGTTCTATGGCTTTGAAAGGCTCGATAATGACTGAAGAACTAGAGTAAGACCACCCCCTCGCCTAACGGGGGGATGGGGTTGTGAGATCATTGGGGTTTTAAATACCTTACCTAGATACTCCGTGGAGGACAGAGAATTAATTTTGTTTTTCCTATTGCTATCTTGACGAGCATTTTCCTGCTCTTCGGGTTACTTTAAACGTTCGCTGTCTCGGACTGTTGCCTCGGTCTGAAGATATCGAACGTGGGGGGATGTCACGGCGAGCAGGAGACATTGTTCCACATTTTAGTAAATGATCCGGAGTTACAGAGCTTCAGAGGGATAGAATAGGAGGGGATCGACCAAACGTGCGTGGGCTCGGATGGAGCTTGGGGTATGTCGATTACTTGGAAAGCACGAAAGACTCTGAAACTGTGAACCTGTGAACTTGAGCACTGTGAACCTCTGAACTGAGCGCTGAGACTGAATCACAGGCACGAAATGCTTGCATATGCGACACATGCAACGCTACTGCATGCTCGTGACCTGTCCTGCTGGCCAAATTCGTCCGCTCGCTCGGATCAAGAGACAACCAGGTCAGACACAATATACTTGAATATGGTTTGCTTTCGAAGCCTACAAAATCGTGGAGCGCCAAGGGATGCTTCCCGTAACACTATTGTACTTTCAGCATAATGGCATGGAAACAATCGTCATTGCTGTTTCTCTGCATCACGATCACACCCATTAAAGGTATGTGGCCCAAACGACTAATAATATAACATCTGGTTGACAGGTACGGTCGGCTGGTTGACACCCCAGGCATCTGGTGTGGCCTTCTGTCTATATTTCAGTTGCCAAAACCTGATCGGTCGAGCCATTTATAGGTACAATTGAAGCCAAAAACAGGTGATACGTACAATCGGTAGCCAAGAATAGGTGTACCTACACACTTTCAGCCATTTGTAATAGGTGTACCTACACATTTTAAGCCATTTGTGTACAATGCTGCGCAATCCCAATATCAGGCGGGCCAGGAAGCCGTTTGCGGTGTACATTACGCAGTGTACCTATAAATGGCTTAAAATGCGCAGGTATACCTATTGTTGGCTAATGCCCAAAACGAAAGCGTTGTACCCCCCCCTGAAAACAAAGATCTGCTCACACACACGCAATCAAAGAAGGGGACAACGCTCGTTGTGCTCATAGAAGAAGTTACGATGTGTTATTTCACAGCAGCAGCAGCGACTCTGCACAGCGAATCGATCTTTGCGACCTGCTTGCGTAGTGATAAGAGCGACGAGACCGCACAGCAGCTCGCACAGCGAATCGATCCACACGGCTGGCTTGTGTCGCGATGTGGCTGGCTTGCGTCGTGATAACAGGTTGGGAAGCGTGGTTATAACAGCGACGATACTGCACAGCAGCAGCAGGAGCTCGCTGTGCAATACAAAAAAGTGACGACATTTTATTTCACGGCAGCGCCCCGGTAGAGTAGTGGTCAGCTTCACAGACTACTATCATTGGTACCCAGGATCGAATCCCACCGTGGTGAGATATTTGGTCTTTATTTGAAAAAATAAAAAGGAACCAATTGCTGAGAGCGCCTTCGTGGCGTGGGTAGGCGGAATCCGACGCAAGTCGACGAGGGAAGAAAGTGCTGAAATCTTCTCGCGATAAAAACCAAGGCAAGAACCGTAGTGGGGGAGGAGGGAGAAGAGTCTACTTTGTGACCCCGGATCTGAGTTACGACTAGGAAGGAGAGAGAAAGGAAGGGCGAAGATAATAAATGGGATGGGAAAAAAAAAAAAAAAAAAAGCAGCAGCGGCGGCTCTGCACAGCGAATCGATATTGTGGCCTGCTTGCGTAGTGATAACAGCGACGATACTGCACAGCAGCTCGCACAGCGAATCGATCCTCGCGGCTGGCTTGCGTCGCGATGGCTGTGGCTTGCATCGTGACAACAGCTTGTCAAGAACGGGCGCGGCAGTGGTGTGCTCATAGAAAAAACGAAAAACGCCGATATTTCACAACAGCAGCA
Source organism: Saccharina japonica (assembly GCA_008828725.1). Lineage (NCBI taxonomy): Eukaryota > Phaeophyceae > Laminariales > Laminariaceae > Saccharina > Saccharina japonica. The sequence continues at coordinate 50,355 of MEHQ01004236.1, read as the reverse complement.
GCTCTGCACTGCGAAGAGATCTTTGCGACTTGCTTGCAATGTTTGACATTATTGCGATTTCCCGCGGTGTCCCGTGGGATATCCCGTGGTGTCCAATGGGAGCCCATAGGCACCTATTTTTGTATTGCATAAGCATTATATTTTACGCGATTGTAACAAATTTACACATGCTTGCGACTTTTTTCCCCTGATGTCAAACGGGTGTAAACTTGAAGTCCCACGATGTCCCGCGGTGCCCCGCAAAACACGCGGTGCCCCGCGGGACATCGCGGTATACCGCGATGTCCCGCGGTGTCCCGCGGTGGAAGTGCTACCCGATGGACAATACCATTGCCATGCCTCAACACGATACAACGAAACATGTACATAGCAACACAACCGCGGGCGGTGTCCACGCGTTGTCCCCACGGGGTTTCACACTCTATCCCGCGGTGTCCCGCAGATCCCGCGGGCGGTGTTTCCCGCGGTGTCGCAGACCCCGAGAGCGGTGCGCACGCGATGTCCCGCGGTGTCCTGCGATGTCCTGCGGTTTTCCGCGGTGTCCCGCGGTGTCTCGCGGTGTCCAGCGGTGTCCTGCGGTGTCCTGCGGTGTCCCGCGGTGTCCCGCGGTGTCTCGTGGTGCCCGCGGTGTATTCGTGCCCCACGCACTTTCCCACACGGTGAGGAACGCGGTATCCCGCGGTGCCTCGCGCGGTGCGCGGTATTTAGCCGTGCCACACGCCGATATCCCGCGGTGACCCACGCACCACCGCCCCGGCCGCCCCACGCGGTATCACGCGGGGTGTTATGCGGTTCCTCACGCGGAATGCCGCAGTGCTAACAACAACGTAAATATGACTGGAATCAGGGGTGCGCGCGGATCTGAATCCCAAACACCCCACTACACCCCCCCCCCCCACTGTGTACACAATGGTTTATACAAACATACTGTACAAGGAATGTGTTGATACTGTCGGGAGGGTGGGAGTTGGGGAATCGCCACCACACTGGCCACACCAGCCACTCGTAACAAGATACAATATTGAAAAACAGAAACGCTGGATGGTGTTGTATTGTCTAGAAGGCCTTGCCTACCCTTGGGACTGCGGAGACGATTCACCGACATCCCCTGCTATTGGTTAATATAGGTTTTAGTATGGAGTTGGTTTGTATAGGAATGAGTATGGTACTACTGCGGTTTATGGATGGTCTGACTTCGTTTATAACTCTAAGCTAAGCAGAAACGCTGGGTGGTGTTGTATTGTCTAGAAGGCCTTGCCTACCCTTGAGAATGCGGGGACGATTCACCAACATCCCCTGCTATCGGTTAATATAGGTTTTAATATGGATTTGGTCTATATAGGAAATAGTATGGTACTGTGGTTTATGGATGGTCTGATTTTGTTTATTACCCTAAGCAGAAACGCTGGGTGGTGTTGTATTGTCTAGAAGGCCTTGGGGATGCGGGGACGATTCACCAACCTCCCCTGCTATCGGATTATATAAGCTTCAGTATGAATTAGGTTTATATAGGAATGAGTATGGTACTACTGCGGTTTATGGATGATCTGATTTCGTTTATAACCCTAAGCAGAAACGCTGGGTGGTGTTGTATTGTCTAGAAGGCCTTGCCTACCCAAGGGAATGCGGGGACGATTCACCAACATCCCCTGCTATTGATTGATATAGGTTTTAGTATGGATTTGTTTTATACAGGAAATAGTATGGTACTGCGGTTTATGGATGGTGTGATTTTGTTTATATAGGATTTAGTGTGGTATGTACCCCCCTATACGCCGGAGGGTGCCTAAATCAAAATTTTGACACCCCCCGCCCTATATTTGGTTTCTCAAAAATAAAATTTGGAGTGTGGCGAGGGTGGTCGATTTTGTTTTTTCGACATCTCACAGAATTTTTTGTTCGTTAGGGGGGGGGATACTAAAACCAAGTGAAAAAAATGAAAATAAGGATATTTGTTTTTTCCATTTTCCTATTTCATCATGTGATCACAACGGTTGCAACGGTTTTCTATTCCGACCTCTTGGGGTGTGGTGTGTCGTTTTCTCTTTTTTCTGGACGCCCCTGAGTGTAGTGTCAGTTTTTTTTTTTCGCGCACCCTTGCTGGAATTGTAACATATACTCGAATGCGACCTATTGGGTAAACCTATTGTCATCATTGCGCGGGAGACCGTGCGGGTTACAACGCGGGCGCCCATTCGGACACAGTGGGTATGCCAGGGGATAGCAGGGCCGTGGGACACCGCGGAACGCCGCGGGACACCGCGGGTCACCGCGGGAAGCCGCGGGACACCGCGGGACACCGCGGAACGCGGCAGGAAGACGCGGGGGACACGACAACGCGGGACGGAAACCGCAGACAACGCGGTGCACGGCGGGACTCGCCGAGGACAGCGGGCCGCGGCACAGACAGCAGGGCCGACCGTGGAACGCCGCGGGACACCGCGGGACACCGCGGGAAGCCGCGGGACACCAGAGCCGACCGCGGTACACCGCGGAACGCCGCGGAACACCGCGGGACACCGCGGGACACCGCGGAACGCCGCGGGACACCGCGGGACACCACGGGAAGCCACGGGACACCGCGGGACACCGCGGGCAACGCGGGACACCGCGGGACACCGCGGGACTCGCCGAACCGCGGGACACGCTAAAGCACCGCATATCACAGTCAGTCATAAATTGTTGAGTATTGCCAATAGTGAATAGTGAATGCCAAGTGGGTTCGGTTTATTAAATGTAAAGATAGGCCGCGGGACACCGCGGGATCCCGGGGGCAAACTTCCGCGTGTCTGCACCAAAAGCCCACGGGATGCCGTGAGAACGTCCCGCGGGCGAAGCCCGCGCGGGTAATCGCACGGGAAGCCACGGGCGGTACCACGACAGCCCGCGGCGTCCCGCGCGGGTAATCGCACGGGAAGCCACGGGCGGTACCACGACAGCCCGCGGGGTCCTGCGCGGTCCCGTGGTGTCCCGCGGCAGCCCACAGTATCAATTTCCGAATCGCATGGGCTGCCGCGGTGTCCCACGGGAAAGCCCAAGGGACACCGCGGGCGTTCCCGTAGGACACCACGGCAGCCCACGGGAGCCCGTGGGAATTCTCATGGGACAGCGACGATACTGCACAGCAGCAGCAGGAGCTCGTTGTGCAATATAAAAAGTGACGACATTTTATTTCACAGCAGCAGCAGCAGCAGCAGCAGCAGCAGCAGCAGCAGCGGCGGCTCTGCACAGTGTTATGGTACTGCTGGCATGATGTGGAAACGCCNATTATTGGACGGGGAAAAATAACTTTTTTGTTTTCGTGTGTTTTTTGTTGGTCTCACACGCCTGCAGACTCTGCTCTATGCACGTGTGTCTAGCGTCTATTTTCTGCTTGGCTTTGGGTGTACACTGTGTACACAATGGTTTATACAAACATACTGTACAAGGAATGTGTTGATACTGTCGGGAGGGTGGGAGTTGGGGAATCGCCACCACACTGGCCACACCAGCCACTCGTAACAAGATACAATATTGAAAAACAGAAACGCTGGATGGTGGTGTATTGTCTAGAAGGCCTTGCCTACCCTTGGGACTGCGGAGACGATTCACCGACATCCCCTGCTATTGGTTAATATAGGTTTTAGTATGGAGTTGGTTTGTATAGGAATGAGTATGGTACTACTGCGGTTTATGGATGGTCTGACTTCGTTTATAACTCTAAGCTAAGCAGAAACGCTGGGTGGTGTTGTATTGTCTAGAAGGCCTTGCCTACCCTTGAGAATGCGGGGACGATTCACCAACATCCCCTGCTATCGGTTAATATAGGTTTTAATATGGATTTGGTCTATATAGGAAATAGTATGGTACTGTGGTTTATGGATGGTCTGATTTTGTTTATTACCCTAAGCAGAAACGCTGGGTGGTGTTGTATTGTCTAGAAGGCCTTGGGGATGCGGGGACGATTCACCAACCTCCCCTGCTATCGGATTATATAAGCTTCAGTATGAATTAGGTTTATATAGGAATGAGTATGGTACTACTGCGGTTTATGGATGATCTCTTTGGTAAATACCTGGTATCAGGTATAATAATCGTATTGGTAGTACTTGGAAGGCGGTATCTTAGATGGGAACCAGGGATGGTTCCCGATGGCTTTTAGCCATCTCACCTGCCTTCTCAGTCGTTCATCACGCGAAAACGGAATAAACCTGCTCTTCTTCTATCCCTACGCAAACAACACACGTGAGTACCAACGAGTACCCGTTCCATAGGCTGACCTGGCTAGGGATACCCTGTCCTCTTATACCTAGCATCTCTACAACAGCGAATCGATATTTGTGGCCTGCTTGCGTAGTGATAACAGCGACGATACCGCACAGCAGCTCGCACAGCGAATCGATCCTCGCGGCTGGCTTGCGTCGCGATGGCTGGCTTAGGTCGTGATAACAGCTTGTCAACAGCGGGCACAGCAGCAGGTGTTCGTGAAAGGGTGAGGGTGTGCTCATAGCAAAGCGGCGATATTCCACAGCAGCAGCAGCTCAGCACAGCGAATCGACCCTTGCGACCGTCGTGATAACAGGCTGTCAACAGCAAGTTTAGCACAGCAGCAGCAGCAGCAGCAGCAGCTCACAGCGAATCGATTCTTGAGACTTGCTTGCTGCGTTGTGATAACAGGCTGTCAACAACAGCGGGAACAACAGCGGGCACAACAACAGAGCACCTGCACGCATGTTGTGTATGTATTACAAGGTTCCCCTTCGGGGTGTTGGTCACTTGAAATCCCGGGGGTGTCGCAAGGTGAAAATAGATCGCACATGCTTCATAGTTTAATTTTTGGAGCAAATCTGTGGCATAGACTGTAAAAGTAGTAGCGACGGCCATTCCTAACGAAACAACTGTCACGAGATAATATAGTACCTGAGGTACAGTGGGCTCCCGGTGTTAAGGGGCCCCTTCGGTCATGATGAAATACGAGTCTTTCATCGTTGAAAAATATATTTTTTTCGTTTTTTTTACAGCAGCAATACTATTTCTAGTATTATAACACCATATCAGTACTCCTTACGGAAAACGGCATAGCTCCAGTTTTAATGCTCAGGTTTTCGCCCATCGAGTATTTGCAAAGAGCCTAGACCATGGTCAACATTCGTGTCTCGGGAGGCATATCGATCAGACGCCTTGGTCGTCACGAAAAGTGTCTAGGCTCTTTGCAAATACTCGATGGGCGAAAACCTGAGCATTAGAACTGGAGCTATGCCGTTTTCCGTAAGGAGTACTGATATGGTGTTATTATACTAGAATTAGTATTGCTGCTGTAAAAAAAACGAAAAATATATATTTTTCAACGATGGAAGACTCGTGTTTCATCATGACCGAAGGGGCCCCTTAATAAACTTCAGGTTGGTGCCCAGGCTCAACGACTTGTTTTGTTTCTGAAGTCGATCTTACTTTTTTTTGTAGGATTTAAAGTCGATCTCACGGTGGTACTGTAGTTATCACGGCTGTTCTGCGCTGTACAGCTGAGTATACAGAAGATAGTTATAACAGAGCTGTTGCCCGACGAGTCCCGCCCCGGTCCTAGATATGAGTATTCACTCGTACGTAATACCTTTTGGGCGGGTACCCTGGTACGCGATTAGCAGCCGAGTACTCGTCTAAGGGTGCCCGTCGAACAGCTGGATATCAGGGTGCCCTGGGCTCAAATTCTCGGCGAGTATGAAGTTATCCATACCCGTGACGGGTATTAGCGGTTTCGTTGTTTTTAATCGTTGCTGTAGAGCGCGGGTGATATTAAAATCAGAGGCAGAATATTCTCGGAAGAATGAGAGAATCTGAGTTTTGCACGTACGTAAGAAGTTTGGCCAACCAGATGAATGCAGAAATACACGGTAGTATGAATCGTAGCCCGTGATATACATCCACCTGGTCCAGTTCGTGGTTGTGACCTGCACGTGATAGCGCAGTGCAGCAGACTCAGAGCTACAGGTCCAAGATGTGATACAGACTAGTTTTGAGTTCCCAGTATGTCCGAGGAGAGCAAGTCGCCGGAGGCTGAGGTTATTCGGGTTGCTGCTGCGCACGACGTTCAGGCGGCTTTGGCTGCTGCGCAAACCCGGGCAGAAGAAAATGCGCATGCCGCTATAGCTGCAGTGCAAGCACAGGTGGACGCACGCCGTGCTGAGGATGCGAATGCTGTGCAATCCGGAATCGCATACATCAAACACACACGCATACACAATGAAAGACAGAACACAACAAAGCAGTACTCGTTGTTCGAAGCTGTCACAACTGGATCTGCTGGATTCCTCCTGCTACTCGTAGCTGTTTACTACGGGCCCGGCGCACGCATACAGGACACAGCAACAACAGTCGCCACAAACGCAACAATCTGAACAGCGGCTGGCTGCTACGTGTTCTGCAGTTTCTTCTGCTGTACTGCTGTGCTGTTCGATAAGGGGCGCCTTGGCTGCTTTGTAGTGTGTAGTCTAGACTAGACACAAGTGCCCGTAAAGTACAGCAGCAGTAGTACTCCTACTACTGTACCAAAGTACTTGTACTCGTACGTATGTAGATCGCCCTATCGCTCGTAGAAGAGAGAGCTAGATATGATATGCGTACTGCTGTACATATATACGAACTCGTAGATCTGTGCATGTATGTGTACTCTACGTAGATTCCAAAATGATATTGGAACCAAATTACAAATTTACATACATAGGGTTAATAATGCGCGTGGAATTTTTTAAACGTCTCGTACAACTGCTACTGCTGTACACAACCCATAGAGAGCAGACGCATGCAACAATGTATTAACTACTACTGATGCATGGCGCTAGATGTGTGCCTCGTTCCATGGGGGTGTGGTCCTTGTTGTCTCGTGCGTGGTGCGTGGTGTGTGCGTTCCGTTCATGCGGCGTGTAAAAAATGAACCATCCAAATTCACACGGATAAACAAAAGTCGTACGGCAGGTTTTTCATGTAGCTCCAAGCCGGTGTCAAGTCGGAACGTCTCCCCTGAGTTATTTGCCAGATTTCGCGACTTCGAAGGCCCAGAGCACGCCCCATGGGCTTCGACCGGGGCCCGCACTTGCGCCGTGGTGTACACGCGGGGCCCCTGCGTGCCCCGCAGCCGATAGCGCGAGAAAAGACCGGCGGCTGGAGATGAAAAGTGAAACTATTCCGGGAAAATGTCCATTTTGTACCTATACATACAAGGCTCCCCTTCGGGGAGTGGGGTGTTCCCCGCGGGGTGATGCATGCTCGGCATGTTACAGCGGAAAACCGACCATCGTCATCCAGCGGTAACCGTATAAAGCGGTTGTTGCTAACGTACGCATTAAAGTTTAAAATAAAATTGGGGTTGTGCCACATGAACATGAAACACGTATTTGTCTCACAAATCGCGACGTCACCTTTTTTTCTTGAATTTGTCACAACTTGTCATTTTCACGGTTTGTGGTATATATCAGGAGTGTGGCAAAACTGTCATGGTTGGTCCCGTTTCGTGGCATTTTCCGTTCGTTAGGTATGACCATCCTTCTCGTGTACGTGTAGCAAACGGCAGCAAGAAGACGTATTCGCATCATGTACATCAGGCAGTATACAGCAGTAAGTAGCAGTAGCAGCGAGCAGTGTAGCAAGCAGCAGAAGCAGCACAGGCAGCACTATAATCATATTAATAGTACCTACGTACCTACAGCGAGCACCAGCAAAACTACGACATATATAGATGTTTACGTTAAGCAGTAACCGCAGCACAATATTATTGTTGCTGAATGTAGCGCACAGCAAAGCAGTACAGCTAGCAGGTGAAGTATTACAACTTTACACTTTACTACTCGTACGGCTGATATTTGTTATTGTAAGCATGTACGTCATATAGCGTGTATGTATGTATACTTGGTACGTGCAAACGCGTACGTACACGTGCTTACGTACAACAATATACGTACGTTCCTCACCGCCCGAGGGATAAATAACGACGTACTTCATCTGGCATGTTCGTACGGTACATCATATAAAAATCCATACCTGGCTTACTACGTTTTGACGCGCAGTCGATCAATCTTCCAGCAGTAGTAACAACAGCACAGTATACAGCAGGAATCACTATTCTTAATCATTGTCTCCCCACTACTTGCAGCAGGAAGGAGCAGCAAAACTGTAAATGTTGTAGAGTACATAAAAACGGGACGTTTATTTAAATTTCCAGACAAAATGGTACACAATGATCGCTCGTTTCGTTGCAGGCACCTGGTGATGCAGCAGCATCCTCATGCTCGCCCGTCACCACCATATGGCTGCACACGCCGTTGATCCAAGGTGACCAAAACAAAACAGAAACCAGATACCATGAAAACCCGATATCATGTCAAAAGAGAGACGCGAATTTCGCAAAAAAAACGACGGATCGAACACGAGGGGACGCGAGCAGCGTCTGGCTTGCGAGCACACGTGAGTCGCTGTCCGGTGCAAATAAAACAAAAAGGCAGCAACACACTACTATATTGATTGACAGACAGCGTAGTTTATTTCTAGCCAGAAATGTAAAGAACGTTTGGATATTAATGTTAATATATTACCGATTCTTATTTTTCCGAACATACATGTGGTACTTGGAAACTGCGAGCATCGTACGTAAGAGATCGTACCTCGCACAAGTACGTACGTAGTACGTTGATCGTTTCGTGCACCCAGACCTGTGGTGCGCCAGCACGCGAGCCCCATGTCCTGTGTAAACCTGTGATACCACACAGCACAGCAGCAAGCAGCAGCATCGGACTACCAGTACTGCTGCAGCTGTCTGTGGCTGCTGTATCACGACGTGGAACGTACGAAGAGTATACATGATGCTCGAACACGTGCTTGCATTTAGAAAATTCCAAGGTACGAACGAGTATAGCAGTACGTACGCACGGAAAAGAGTGTTATACGGGGAGATACGCGTTTATGTCCATGCAGACCTACGGCGCAGCCGCGTGTCATGATACACCCATCAGACCACACTTCTCCAAAAGGCAAGGGCAGATATGCCCCAACGCTGTCACGCTGGTGGTGTTGCATGCACGTACGTTCGAAGTTTGCTCGATGTGGCGTCCGATCGATTCTGCCCTCTTTGTGACGTGAGTTTGTGCTCTTGCTACATGATCTGTTCGAAATTCGGCATGAACAGTCGACACGCAGACTGAAAAATCATGATTGCTCATAGAGCTACAGACTGTGGCGAAGGCGGGGAGATTTCAACGAGTACGCAGGACTCTTAGTCGAAGCGACGTTTGCCGCACCGAATTCGCAAAGTGGGTTACACGTTCTGTGTGTAGACATATGATACTATACAGCAGCAAGCAGCAGCAGCGTAGGATCACGGGTACTGCTGCTGTTCTCGCTACTGTATCACGACTTGGTACGTCCGAAGAGTATGCATGATACGTACCTGGTAAACTTCAACACGTACGTGCTTGTTGTATTTCGAAAGGCATAGTCTACGAGTACAGCAGCAGTGTGTGCGAACGGAAACCAGTGTTGCGCCAGGAGATAAACACGTACGTATCCGCGCAGACCTGGCGATGTAGCAGTATGCCATGAAACACACATACACCTGCTGCACAATGACCGATATGCCCCAACTTGTCACGCTGTGCTGCTGTTGTATGAGCGCATGTTCAAAGTATGGTCGACGTGTCGTCCGATCGATGCCCTCCTTGTTGTGGCGTGCGCGTGTGCTCTTGCTGCATGGCTGCTGTACTGCTGCTAGCATATACCAGGTACTGTTTTTGCTGAACGTAATGCGACTATAAACCTATCTATTCTTTCACGATTAGAGGTCCGTAGTTACTCGATGCTCTTTGTCCGTACAGACCAACTGATACACAGCTCTTTGCAAACAGACCTTTTGTTTCGCAACCAGCCCTTCAAACAGGCCAACTGAGCTCTTCGCAAACAGCAACTGACGTAACAGCCAAACTGACGTATTATACTCACGTATTATGCAAACAGCCCAACAGACATCTACCCGCAGGGCTTCGCGGCCCGGGTCCAAAATCCACACTAATTTCAAGATGAAAGTATCCACACTAAAATCAAGTAATTTTCCTGGCCATACTAAAATCAAATATTTTTTTCCTAAAGAGTCCCCCAGATGTGAAAATATGGATCTCCAGAACTTCGGTCAAAATCGAAATCGGCCCATAACTTCGCGAGTTAGCCACTTTTACACTAATTTCAAGATAAAAAAGGCCAGACGTAAAAAAATCGACAAAAAAAAAAAGAAAAGAGGCCACTGCTGTACGTATAAGGGCTGTGCATCCATGCCGACGTTTTGTTTACACTGCTGTACGAGCAAGGGCTGCGCATCCATGCCGGCGTTTTCTTTGTGGACGATGTACGTACGTACGAGTCGTACTGCTGGACTGCTGCTGCTGCTGCTGTTGTTGTTATTGCTGCTGTAGATGGGTTATATAAGGACAACTACTATTACGCGACGTAAGGCACACGCAAGGTGAGGACTTCCAGAAGCGTCTAAAAACACAAGAACGAAAAAGGAACACGAGTAGTAACCCACAGCAGAGCAGCAGCAGCTATTTCGTACTGCTGTTTCGTGTGTTGCCACTGCCACTACCACTACCACTACCACTACTACCACTACCACTACTACTACTACTACTACTACTACTACTACTACTACTACTACTACTACTACTACTACTACTACTACTACTACCACTACTACTACTACTACTACTACCACTACTACTACTACTACTACTACTTACTACTGCTGTGCGTACTGTGCTGCTGTGTATTCACACTACTGTTGTAGTGGGCTGTTGTAGTGGGTGGATGGATCGATTGGTGAGTGTRTCGATCGGTTGGTGCGTACGTGGGTCGGTGGGTCGGTGTGGGTGGGTCGGTTCGCACGTGGATGACTGCGTTCGTACCTGTTCGTCGTGGCCGGCCCCGTTTTTTTTGTTTTGTATTGTGTTTGTCTGCTACAAGGGCTCCGCGTGGATGCCGGCATATTACAGTGTGTCAATTTACCTGATCAATGGATCGCGTTATAGCGTGTGGGTCGTGGCCCAGTTATTATTTTGAGTTATTGTTTTTGTTTGCTATACCGGCCCTGCCCTGGCATAGTTCGGGGTACCACTACTTATATATGTATAAAACAGCAGTGTGTGTTGTCTTCACAGGAAACCCGTTCTTTCTACTGTACCCTGTAATGCGTTTTACAACCTAACTGCAGCAGTACATACATGTAATGGTATGGCCAGTCATATCACATACACCCATTGTCCTGATCCCTAATCTTAGAGCGATACAAATTGTAATGTGGTCACAGACTGTGAGACAGAGAAAACCCAAACAAATTAAACGTAAATGATTGGGTAAAGGAAGCGAAATGTCAACTTACCGGATACGAGAACACATCGACACGAGCCAAACCAAAGAGTAAGGACGAAAAGACAATAAAACGAATTATGAAATGCACGGAGTCAGAAGCACCCCTAGAAAAAAAGCATGCGTGCCCAAGAGAACAGATAACTGCTGCACGGGCGAAGCAACACGAAGGAGAGGAAGACACCGGCATAGAAGTACGTACTATTAATAATGATGTAGGAGGTACTGTACGTAAMTGTTCGACCAGCAGGTGGCAGCATGGTAAAAAATGAAAGGAGAGTTCGTATATATCAACGTGAACAATGTTTATTATTATCTTTGTTTATTGTTACTAGTTTCCTTCTTCGTCTACACAATAAACACTTTGTCCGCACTCCTCGGCTTTAGATGAAGATGCAGCAGTGCAGTTTGTTGCTTCTGTCTTTTTTGCTGCTGCAGCTGCTGCAGCTGCTGGCAGCTGCTGCTGTGCATTATGTTGACGCTGTGCTGCTGGCGAGGTAACCCGTTTCTCTTGCGTCGCCTTTACTATATTAAGACCACTCCGTAGGAAAGCCTGTATTTTACTACCGTTTGCTGTACGTATACGAGAATGACATGCTTGCTGTGGTACATATCGCCATGTCTAACAACCGAAACATGTCAGCAAAAACTACGTGACATTTTCGCCGATCGTGATATTGTTTCACAAACTATAAGAATGATAAGTTTTGGCAAACACAAGAAAAGCTGCCGTCGCGATTCGGGACAAAACAAACATGTTTTTTTTAGTGTGGTAATAACGCCAATTTCCTTATAAATTAAAAATATACGCGTACGTTAGCAAAAACCGTTTTACTACGATTACCGCTGAATGGAGAATACTCGGTTTCCCCGTTTTCTATGATTACAGCTGGATGGCGATAGCTCGGTTTTTCGGTGGGACATGCCAGCTTGCGTCACCCCGCGGGGAACACCCCACTCCCCGAAGGAGAGCCTTGTATGTATAGTTATGCTTGTGAAATGTTCGCACTTTTCGCAATTTTTCTCTTCGCGCGAGCGCTTTTCGGCAAAACACCACGTACCCCGACACGGGACGCCCGGCCGGACACATTGGTCGAGGTTTTGGCTCGATCCGAGCTCTGTGGCTCGCGTGGCGGGCGCTCAAAGTTTTTTTTTTCGGCGGCAGTGGATAAGACGATTTCCCGGGTTTCGCTTCGTGAGGCCCTGTTTATGTTCAGTCGTGCGTTTTTTGTGCAATTCTTGCCGAGAGCAAGGGGAGCACACACGAACAACAGCAGCACCACAGAGAGCGTGTTACAAACAGTACAACCTCATGTTACAACCCTGCTGCCCAGCAGCAGCACCAGCAGAAGCAGCAGCAGCAGCAGCAGCAGCAGCAGCCATTACATCATGCATGTGCGTGCCTCAGATCCGTGCTGTACCGTGACGAGTTGCTTTTGTCGAAGCCTGCGATTTTCCAAGTCATGGTATCATACCTGCAGATCGATGCTCATGTACGAATCTCTCCGCTGTCCCGAAATGTAAGAAACTTTTGTTCATTAAAACTATATATAAACTGTCGTTACTTTTCCGGGCAGAGTGATACATCACTGTGCGCCTCGAAGGCAGATCTGTGATGTGCTCTGTTGTTGCTGCGAGTAGTTGCTTTCATAGGAGCCAGCAATCCGTCACCAAACGACACCACSACCACCACTCTAGTGCCCGCTGCTGCTGTTGACGGGCTCCATGTGTCATGCGTACGTGCCAGAATAACGCYCATCTGCGCTGTAGTGCTGTGGCTAGCTGTGTCTATCGGAGCCTACCGTCCATAATCCACACCATCTATCTACCCTTTTCTGTTCTGCTGATGTGTGTGTGACAGAGCCACGCCCACTCTGACCGGAAATGAATGACCGCTTTTGAATACCACGATACCCCAAACAACATGCAACGAACACAAGCAACGCCACAGCCCCGGCTAGAAGCACAAGCAGCAGCTGCTGTACTGCTGCTAGCATATACCAGGTACTGTTTTTGCTGAACGTAATGCGACTATAAACCTATCTATTCTTTCACGATTAGAGGTCCGTAGTTACTCGATGCTCTTTGTCCGTACAGACCAACTGATACACAGCTCTTTGCAAACAGACCTTTTGTTTCGCAACCAGCCCTTCAAACAGGCCAACTGAGCTCTTCGCAAACAGCAACTGACGTAACAGCCAAACTGACGTATTATACTCACGTATTATGCAAACAGCCCAACAGACATCTACCCGCAGGGCTTCGCGGCCCGGGTCCAAAATCCACACTAATTTCAAGATGAAAGTATCCACACTAAAATCAAGTAATTTTCCTGGCCATACTAAAATCAAATATTTTTTTCCTAAAGAGTCCCCCAGATGTGAAAATATGGATCTCCAGAACTTCGGTCAAAATCGAAATCGGCCCATAACTTCGCGAGTTAGCCACTTTTACACTAATTTCAAGATAAAAAAGGCCAGACGTAAAAAAATCGACAAAAAAAAAAAGAAAAGAGGCCACTGCTGTACGTATAAGGGCTGTGCATCCATGCCGACGTTTTGTTTACACTGCTGTACGAGCAAGGGCTGCGCATCCATGCCGGCGTTTTCTTTGTGGACGATGTACGTACGTACGAGTCGTACTGCTGGACTGCTGCTGCTGCTGCTGTTGTTGTTATTGCTGCTGTAGATGGGTTATATAAGGACAACTACTATTACGCGACGTAAGGCACACGCAAGGTGAGGACTTCCAGAAGCGTCTAAAAACACAAGAACGAAAAAGGAACACGAGTAGTAACCCACAGCAGAGCAGCAGCAGCTATTTCGTACTGCTGTTTCGTGTGTTGCCACTGCCACTACCACTACCACTACCACTACTACCACTACCACTACTACTACTACTACTACTACTACTACTACTACTACTACTACTACTACTACTACTACTACTACTACTACTACCACTACTACTACTACTACTACTACCACTACTACTACTACTACTACTACTTACTACTGCTGTGCGTACTGTGCTGCTGTGTATTCACACTACTGTTGTAGTGGGCTGTTGTAGTGGGTGGATGGATCGATTGGTGAGTGTRTCGATCGGTTGGTGCGTACGTGGGTCGGTGGGTCGGTGTGGGTGGGTCGGTTCGCACGTGGATGACTGCGTTCGTACCTGTTCGTCGTGGCCGGCCCCGTTTTTTTGTTTTGTGTTGTGTTTGTCTGCTACAAGGGCTCCGCGTGGATGCCGGCATATCATAGTGTGTCAATTTACCTGATCAATGGATCGCGTTATAGCGTGTGGGTCGTGGCCCAGTTATTATTTTGAGTTATTGTTTTTGTTTGCTATACCGGCCCTGCCCTGGCATAGTTCGGGGTACCACTACTTATATATGTATAAAACAGCAGTGTGTGTTGTCTTCACAGGAAACCCGTTCTTTCTACTGTACCCTGTAATGCGTTTTACAACCTAACTGCAGCAGTACATACATGTAATGGTATGGCCAGTCATATCACATACACCCATTGTCCTGATCCCTAATCTTAGAGCGATACAAATTGTAATGTGGTCACAGACTGTGAGACAGAGAAAACCCAAACAAATTAAACGTAAATGATTGGGTAAAGGAAGCGAAATGTCAACTTACCGGATACGAGAACACATCGACACGAGCCAAACCAAAGAGTAAGGACGAAAAGACAATAAAACGAATTATGAAATGCACGGAGTCAGAAGCACCCCTAGAAAAAAAGCATGCGTGCCCAAGAGAACAGATAACTGCTGCACGGGCGAAGCAACACGAAGGAGAGGAAGACACCGGCATAGAAGTACGTACTATTAATAATGATGTAGGAGGTACTGTACGTAAMTGTTCGACCAGCAGGTGGCAGCATGGTAAAAAATGAAAGGAGAGTTCGTATATATCAACGTGAACAATGTTTATTATTATCTTTGTTTATTGTTACTAGTTTCCTTCTTCGTCTACACAATAAACACTTTGTCCGCACTCCTCGGCTTTAGATGAAGATGCAGCAGTGCAGTTTGTTGCTTCTGTCTTTTTTGCTGCTGCAGCTGCTGCAGCTGCTGGCAGCTGCTGCTGTGCATTATGTTGACGCTGTGCTGCTGGCGAGGTAACCCGTTTCTCTTGCGTCGCCTTTACTATATTAAGACCACTCCGTAGGAAAGCCTGTATTTTACTACCGTTTGCTGTACGTATACGAGAATGACATGCTTGCTGTGGTACATATCGCCATGTCTAACAACCGAAACATGTCAGCAAAAACTACGTGACATTTTCGCCGATCGTGATATTGTTTCACAAACTATAAGAATGATAAGTTTTGGCAAACACAAGAAAAGCTGCCGTCGCGATTCGGGACAAAACAAACATGTTTTTTTTAGTGTGGTAATAACGCCAATTTCCTTATAAATTAAAAAAATACGCGTACGTTAGCAAAAACCGTTTTACTACGATTACCGCTGAATGGAGAATACTCGGTTTCCCCGTTTTCTATGATTACAGCTGGATGGCGATAGCTCGGTTTTTCGGTGGGACATGCCAGCTTGCGTCACCCCGCGGGGAACACCCCACTCCCCGAAGGAGAGCCTTGTATGTATAGTTATGCTTGTGAAATGTTCGCACTTTTCGCAATTTTTCTCTTCGCGCGAGCGCTTTTCGGCAAAACACCACGTACCCCGACACGGGACGCCCGGCCGGACACATTGGTCGAGGTTTTGGCTCGATCCGAGCTCTGTGGCTCGCGTGGCGGGCGCTCAAAGTTTTTTTTTTCGGCGGCAGTGGATAAGACGATTTCCCGGGTTTCGCTTCGTGAGGCCCTGTTTATGTTCAGTCGTGCGTTTTTTGTGCAATTCTTGCCGAGAGCAAGGGGAGCACACACGAACAACAGCAGCACCACAGAGAGCGTGTTACAAACAGTACAACCTCATGTTACAACCCTGCTGCCCAGCAGCAGCACCAGCAGAAGCAGCAGCAGCAGCAGCAGCAGCAGCAGCCATTACATCATGCATGTGCGTGCCTCAGATCCGTGCTGTACCGTGACGAGTTGCTTTTGTCGAAGCCTGCGATTTTCCAAGTCATGGTATCATACCTGCAGATCGATGCTCATGTACGAATCTCTCCGCTGTCCCGAAATGTAAGAAACTTTTGTTCATTAAAACTATATATAAACTGTCGTTACTTTTCCGGGCAGAGTGATACATCACTGTGCGCCTCGAAGG
This sequence comes from Saccharina japonica, assembly GCA_008828725.1. Classification (NCBI taxonomy): domain Eukaryota; class Phaeophyceae; order Laminariales; family Laminariaceae; genus Saccharina; species Saccharina japonica. The sequence continues at coordinate 33,735 of MEHQ01004236.1, read as the reverse complement.
CAGATCTGTGATGTGCTCTGTTGTTGCTGCGAGTAGTTGCTTTCATAGGAGCCAGCAATCCGTCACCAAACGACACCACSACCACCACTCTAGTGCCCGCTGCTGCTGTTGACGGGCTCCATGTGTCATGCGTACGTGCCAGAATAACGCYCATCTGCGCTGTAGTGCTGTGGCTAGCTGTGTCTATCGGAGCCTACCGTCCATAATCCACACCATCTATCTACCCTTTTCTGTTCTGCTGATGTGTGTGTGACAGAGCCACGCCCACTCTGACCGGAAATKAATGACCGCTTTTGAATACCACGATACCCCAAACAACATGCAACGAACACAAGCAACGCCACAGCCCCGGCTAGAAGCACAAGCAGCANAGTAAAAAGCAGTAGCAGCGGGCAGTGTAGCAAGCAGCAGCAGCACAAGCAGAGCTACTAATTGTAGTACCTACGTACCTGCAGCAAGCACCAGCACCAACAACTACTACTGCGACATAGCAGTTAACGTTCAGCAGTGGAAGCAGCACACTTCTGCTTCATTTAGCGTACGGCAAAGCAGTACAGCTAGCAGCTGGGGTTATTAAAATATTACTACTCGTAGTAAAGGGTATATTTTCCGCCGTCCAAGCGAAAAAAACACAACGTTCTTGTGGTATATTCGTACATCATATAAAAATCATCATTGTGGCATGCCAGAGCAGGACCGGTAAATAGCGGAGGTCGTTCTACTACGAAACATTTCCTATCCGGTCGCCGGCATCTGTGCGGAGCCCTTGTAGCGGCCCAACAAAAGTACAAAACCAAAAGCGGGGGCAGCACAGTAGTCCCCACCCACAGACATGACAGGACTCAACCGCGTACCAACCCACCCACCAAAGCATCCATCCACCCATCTAACCACCAACCCACCCACACACCACGTGCTACAGTATAACAGTACAGCAGTACAGTAGTACGTAGGTGAGGAGCATGGGGCTGCTATATCGTACTGGCGCGTAAAGGTAATACAACACAGTTCAGAAACAGCGCAGGCACGACAGCCCTCAACCACGTACCAACCCACCCACCCAAACACCCACCCACCCACCAACTCACCCACGCACCATGTGCTGCAGCAGTACAGCAGTACGTAAGTGAGGATCAAACTTTCGATCGATCGCCCAACAACAGGAGTAACAACAACAGCAGTATGCAGGAATCACCAGGTACTTATTGTGTAAGTCTTACAGCAGGAAGCAGCAGCAACACTGCCGTAATACGTCGTAATGTTGTAGAGTATGTACACCTGGTGTGTGCGCACGTTTGTGCGTATGCTGACACAATAACCCTGAAACAACACAATTATGTACATGGTACATGCTGTCGCTTTCGATCTATCGTACAACAATAGAAGTAACAACAGCAGTATCCAGCAGGAAACACCACTTCTTGTGTATCCACTATTAATACTTGCAACAGGAAGCAGCAGCAACACTAGTGTAATACGTTTAGGCGCACCTGGTGTGTGCGCACATGTGTGCTTATGTATGCTTGTACAACAGCCATGAAACAGCACACACGTACATGATACATGCTGTCGCTTTGGTGAGTGCTCATGTATTCATACACACCCAGCGTAAGCCGCAGAAAGAAGCAGGAGCACTCTGTAGTAGTAGCATTTCGAGTATCATCATACTGCGACTGCGCTTGCTACGCGTAGCTGTTGTTTCATGCCTGGTACGTATGGTATCATACTTACCGAGGACGTACTGCAGTACATGCCTGGCACCTGGCATATACGTTGATAAGTCTCACGTGTACATACCAACCTGTCCTGCAATATTACGACCGCCTGGATATTGACATATACACCAAACGATTCTTATATTTCCGGACAGATTATAACAAACCCCATGCGGTGAGATTATTCGTTTTGTTCAGGCACACGTGGTGCTTGGTGCAGCAGCACCACGATGCCCAACCTATCAGACCATACTGCCGCAATACAGCAGAGCGAGAGCAAGAAGCAGCACCACTCGGTAGATTGACACCCCTACGAGCATGACACTGCTGCTGCTGTGGTTGCATATGACGACGTAGAGATGACACGCACCAGGTTACCTGGTACCCTACATTTACCATTATGCCCGGCAATGTTCCCAACGTTTGGATATGAAAAAAAAGTACGAAACGTTTCTTACATTTTCGGACAGATTGGTGCGGTGAAAAATCGATGCGGTGAGGTCCCTCGTTTCGTCGTAGGTACACCTGATGCAGCAGCATAAACAACACAATTATGTACATGGTACATGCTGTCGCTTTCTTCGATCTATCGTACAACAATAGAAGTAACAACAGCAGTATCCAGCAGGAAACACCACTTCTTGTGTATCCACTATTAATACTTGCAACAGGAAGCAGCAGCAACACTAGTGTAATACGTTTAGGCGCACCTGGTGTGTGCGCACATGTGTGCTTATGTATGCTTGTACAACAGCCATGAAACAGCACACACGTACATGATACATGCTGTCGCTTTGGTGAGTGCTCATGTATTCATACACACCCAGCGTAAGCCGCAGAAAGAAGCAGGAGCACTCTGTAGTAGTAGCATTTCGAGTATCATCATACTGCGACTGCGCTTGCTACGCGTAGCTGTTGTTTCATGCCTGGTACGTATGGTATCATACTTACCGAGGACGTACTGCAGTACATGCCTGGTACCTGGCACGTTGATAAGTCTCACGTGTACACACCAACCTATCCGGCAATATTACGACCGCCTGGATATTGACATATACACCAAACGATTATTATATTTCCGGACAGATTATAACAAACCCCATGCGGTGAGATTATTCGTTTTGCTCAGGCACACGTGGTGCTTGGTGCAGCAGCACCACGATGCCCAACCTATCAGACCATACTGCCGCAATACAGCAGAGCGAGAGCAAGAAGCAGCACCACTCGGTAGATTGACACCCCTACGAGCATGACACTGCTGCTGCTGTGGTTGCATATGACGACGTACAAGACGCATGACACGCACCAGGTTACCTGGTACCCTACATTCACCATTATGCCCGGCAATGTTCCCAACGTTTGGATATGAAAAAAAAGTACGAAACGTTTCTTACATTTTCGGACAGATTGGTGCGGTGAAAAATCGATGCGGTGAGGTCCCTCGTTTCGTCGTAGGTACACCTGATGCAGCAGCATGCCCATGGCCCCCTGTCATAATCATACGACTGCACAACGTCAGAGATGCTGTCGTGTCGCTGCTGCTGCTGCTGCATGTGTGCAGATGTTCGATGTCGCTCGATGTGCACATCGGTGTGCCCTCCTTTGTTCGTCGTGTTGAAACCGACACGGCAAAATCACCTTGTTTCAAATCTGCCCCGCGGAGACCGGGTTTCACGTTGCCCTGCTCGGCTCGGCCGAGTGGGACGGGGTACCCCGGGAAACCGACTCTATTTTTTCGGCTTCGCGAGCGCGCCGCGCGGGCCACGGCGGAGAGTGGGATGGTCCCCGTGGGGTGACGCAAGCTGGCATGCGACAGGAAAGAAACTATCACTCGTCATTAATAGCGGTCACTCGCCAATAATAGCGGTACTCGTGGTCGTAATTGAGGAATTCTTCCTTACAAACGCAACATGATTCCATAAATTGGGGTTATATATCACCAGATAAAACCCGTTTTGTCGCGAATGGTGACGTCGATGTTGCTGAGGTTTGTAAAAAAAAACAAATGTCAAGATTCGCGAAAGTGTCAGCTTTTTTCGTCGCGATTTAATATTTTGTTTTTGTTCGTGAGGAATGACAGTACTTAGGTGCCACAGCAAACAGCGTATACGTATAGGTACAGCATGCCCTGTGTAAAGTAGCAGTAAGAAATAGCGAACATTGTATGTACGAGTACTGTAGCACTTTGTGACCAATGATAGGATTCGCGAAAGTGACAGTTTTTTTGTCACGGTTTGTGTTTGTATATTTTCGCAATACTCGTAGAATTGATCATTTCAAAGTACCACAGCAAGCAAACAGCACGTATACATGTACCTACAGCAAGCACAGTTATAGAACAATAGGGGCGGAAAGCACAACAAACAGTTCTGTTTAACAGCAGTAGTAAAAGCAAGTAGTGCAGCAGGTGGCACTTTTTGTACCTACAGCAAGCAGCAGCAAGACACTCCCATACTATATATGCTGTATTTGGCATACATCAAGCATTGCCAACACAGCAAGCAGTTCCACTGTTACTGCTGCTGCAGTTGGTTGTATGCAAAATGTCACTTTATGCAGATCATAACAATATGTGCAGCAGCAGTAAATATACACCAGTATCAAGCAGCAGCAACAGCGGTAAAAACAATGTACAGCTGCAGCAGTCACCATTCTTCTTGTGTACGCACTCTATACATACAGCAGCAACAATAGCTGCTAAGTTATACTGTTGTCGAAGATTGTACGCAGACTACCTACTTACAGTAAAATGCTATACCAACAAACCCATGATAGGTGTGTATACAAAATCTAAAAATCAATTGTAAATACATGTACAAAATTGCAACTGCTGCTCGGAGAGAGCTCGACAGCTTTTCTTAGACGTAGAATTTTGCCCTTTTCGCGATAACTAGCGATGAAGACCACCTGGCGGCACGTAACCCTCTCATCGTGCTTGCCGACCCCTGCTCTACCTACTCTGCCAAGGGCGGCTCGGCCGTGCCCAACTCTAGGCTCACGGGGGTACGTTCGTTTGAGGATTTCTTGCCTCTTTGTCACAGGCTCGCCAAATTTTCTGATAGTCCCTTGCGGGATGATTCCCCCCTGTTTTGGACCTTGCGAGACCCACGAAAATATCTACCGCATGCGCGCGTGTCGGGACTTTCTCTCGCGAGGCGGTGAGCGTCTTCGGGCGATTTATCGGTTAACGTGCCCGCCAGCCTGGTTTGTACCGGGCAGGGCCTCGCGTGCGCCCGTGGGGCGTGAGCATGCGGGCAGTGCACGCTGCAACGTATATCGAGAGCTTGCTGTTTTTCTTGAAATAGTGGTTCCGATTTCTAGTATTATCCCGGTATTCGTATACCCATACGTACGTACTCTTATTATAGTTATCGCGTGATCTACACGCAAGATTCAAGATTCCGTTTTTGTGTTGACGATTTGATACTTGGTTTGTATTGAGTACGACGTACTTATACTTCTGATACACTAGCGTACAGCCGTGCGAACAAGCACCGGGACAGAGAGGCGTGCTACGGTAGAGGTGCACCATGTTTTTTCTGAGCTCCTCACTTAAGGAGCGTCATATCTCACCGAAAAAATGATTTTGGAGGAAAATGAAATTGCTGCCGGATGCGAAATCTCATGACCGAAGTATATTCTGAAACATTATTCGTCACAAACATGAAAAAACGACGAATTTGGGTTAAGAAGCCCGATTGTTCAGAAAACGATTCAGCCAAAACGTGCTACCTCTACCGTAGCACGCGTCCAGAGTACATCTCGACATACATACTCGTACACAACAGCAGCAGCAGTAGTATCGGTACTATTAATAGTGTCATATTTATTATCTGTAGTATGTACGTATGAACGTACGTCGTATAGTTTGATGCTGCTCGATCGTATCATAGCATACGAGTTATATACTCGTCGTACCCGAGTACTGCTTACTACTTAAAGTGAGTACGAAGTGTTACACATACACGTATGCTCACCTCGGTACTGTTAAAGTCCTTACTATTTAATGCGCTTCGGTAGTGATGATGTCGTTTCGGATCTTCACGACTATGCCGGTTTCGTAATAGAATCGACCGAAAAAAAAAAGGCCACTGCTGTACGTACAAGGGCTGCGCATCCATGCCGGCGTTTTGTTTTTGTCCGCTTTACGTACGTACTTGCTGCTATACTTTCTGGACTGCTGCTGTTGCTGCTGCTGCTGTTGCTGTTGCTGTTGCTGCTGTACATGCGTTATATACTACTACTATTAATACTTCTACTACTACTACTATTACGGGGGGGCATAGTAAATAGGACCAAATATTGTTAGCAAAAATAGGTAAATATTTAGGTTTTTGTGTATATCGCGGGTCCTATTAACTACTACTGCTGTATGCTTCTCCGTAATATTCACCACTACTACTACTACTACTACTACTATACTACTACTACTACTACTGCTACTATTATTGCTGCACGTACTGGTGCTGCGGCATACTGATTCCACACTGCCGTTGTTATTATTGTGGGTGGTGGGTGGATCGGTTGGTGCGTGTGTCGTTTGGTTGGTGCGTACGCGTACGTACGTACGTACGTGGTTCGGTGGGTGGGTCGGTCGGTGGTTGGGTGGGTGGGTTTGAGTGTCGGTGGGTCGGTTGGTACGTGGTTGACTGCGTGTGTCAACTTGCCTGGTCAGTGCATTTTGCGTTATATCATAGGGTGTGGATCGTGGCCCAGTTATTTTATTTAGTATTTTTGTTTTTGTCCGCTATTATACCGGCCCCGCCCTGGCATGGTTCGGGGTACCACTGTTAATAGTACGTATATAAAACCAGGTATGTGCATGTGTCTCTCTCTGTATATGCGTGTATGTATGTGTAAATTAAAATGCCCTTCTGTTGTTTGTTGTTTGCTGCTGCTGCTGTTCGTCGTTTTGTACATACCTGCCACCCCAGATGTTCTTCGATACAGTATCACTTACCATCGATATGTTTTATTATTAATGAATAATAATACATACTCGTACGGTACGAATGAAAATATGTTGTTCAAATACGTCGGTACAGGACAGTGATAAGAACCCAGCCTAATATTTCCAAGGAAATAGGAAATTCAGGAACCGTTCTATGAAGTTAGGCCATTTCCTATCCGGTTCGATTTTTGAGCTTCAGATTATGGTCCGATCGATTTTTTAGCGACCTAGTTTGAAAATCGAAACACTCTTCCTATGCGAGAGAACACGGATTTATCGTAGGTGCAGATATTTTAGTAAACGGCGAGACCAACTGCTGTTGTGGTCTGGCGCCGCGAAGAGACGCGCCGAGTGCGTTGTACTGGGCGTAGGACCCAAGCGTCCGAAGCCACGCTGGCTGCCTCTGGTCTGGCGGCGACGCGCCGAGTGCGCTCGAGTCGACCTGTCTTGGTATTTTGTATTTTGACACAACGAAGCAACCGAGCCCAGCACGTTGACTGACTGACTGCTGCTCTGCTGCTGCTGCTGTAAAGTCTACGAGTACGAGTACGGAGAGGCGCGCGCCGAGTGCGCTTCTCTTCGCATCTATGCCCGAGCCCGCGCCAGCCGACTGTAGTCTGGCGACGGAGAGACGCACCGATCGCCGGCTGCGCGTCGGGCGCGAAGCAACGTCGCTGTGTCGCCATTCAACTCATCGATCGTTCTGCTGCTGCTGCTGCTGCTGTTTGCTGCGTGGATAACATCTTGAATTTGGAGACCATGCCATTTTTCGATTTGAAAATCTGATGATCCAAGTCGTCGGATTTCGGGCCAAAATCCGACGACTTGGGTCATTGGATTCTCAAATCGAAAATGTTCCGGTCAGATTTTGCACAATCGGACTGCATAGGACGGTGCGTTCGTTTTTGAGATCGAAACATACAAATCTGAAGCTCGAAATCGAACCGCATAGGAAACGGCCTTAGTGTAGGACGCACCCTATGGAAAAAAAGCAGAAACCCAGCCTGGGTTATATTTATTTTTTCTCATTATAGATGTCCTGTGTTACTGCTGTACACCCCTTGGCAGTAAATTCGCTTTTGTTCGCCCCAATTAACCTTATTTTTTAGTATTCCTACCTCTATTCTTCGCCGTTACGGGAATTGCGCGAAGCCGAGGCGGGCGTCAGCCCACCGCGGCGAATCCCTCCCTTGTATAATATATTATCTCGATATGATACGTGCCGTCATGTTTTGCGTGATTTGATAAGAAAAAAAAACGCAGTTCCCCAAAGTTGACCAAAAGCAATCGTAACAGAAACCAGATCACCACGAGAAATGCCTGATATCCGATCGTGTCAGAAGAGAGACTCGAAAATCGCAAAACACGAGGGAACGAAGCAAGAGGGTACGCGAGCCCCTAGCGCCTGGCTCACGAGCACACGCGAGTCGCTGTCCGGTGCAAACTCACAAAAAGATCAGCAAGCAGCAACACTGCTGTCATATTGGTGTTATGTACTGCCGCTACCATTGTTGGTGTATCATAGTTTGGCTCGTAGACATGTAACAGCCATGCAGGTACGTATCAGAGTGTTGTGTGTATCTGGCCTTATAATTCCGGCCAGAAATGTAAAGAACGTTTGGATATGGATGTAAATATATAACAGGTTCTTACATTTCCTAACAGAGTGGTGGTAGTTAAAAAACTCCGAGCATCGTATCATATGATACGAAAGACTGCAACCGTTTCGACAGACATGTGATGCACCAGCACACGAGCCCCACGTCCTGTGTGTAGACGTATGATACTACACAGCAGCAAGCAGCAGCAGCGTAGGATCACGAGTACTGCTGCTGTTTTCGCTGCTGTATCACGACCTGGTACGTACGAAGAGTATGCATGATACGTACCTGGTATACTTCAACACGTACGTGCTTGTTGTATCTCGAAAGGTGTGTAGTCTACGAGTACAGCAGCACAGTGTGTGCGAACGGAAACCAGTGTTGCGCGGGGAGATAAACACGTACCAGGTATGTATCCACGCAGACCTGGCGATGTAGCAGTATGCCATGAAACACACATACAACAGGCCACACTGCTGCACAGTGACCGATAATATGCCCCAACGCTGTCACGCTGTGCTGCTGTTGTATCAACGCATGTTCGAAGAATGGTCGACGTGTCTTCCGATCGATGCCCTCCTTGTTGTGGCGTGCGCGCGTGCTCTTGCTGCATGTGCCCTCTTCGAAGCCCATCAAGGTTGAAGGGATCGTGGTTGTCCGTCATGTATAGGGCTACGAACAGGCTACGTACAGGATGTGGCAAAGGCGGGGCGTTTTTCACAGAAGAAGCGGGTTTCACGTTGCCCTGGTAGGCTCGACCGAGTGGGACGGGGTACCCCGCAAAACCGACTCTATTTGTTCGGCTTCGCGAGCGCCCCGCGCGGGCCACAGGCCGCGGCCGAGGGCGAGGCCCGGGGGGCGCGCTCCCCGGCCGGCCCCCCGCGGGCCGAGCCCGGCGCCGGCGAGCTCGGCCGCGAGGGGCAAGAGCGAAAACGCGCCGCCGGGCAAAAAAATCACAATCCTACTTTGTTATATATGTGGACAACGGGCACAGCAGGTGTTCGTGACAAGACAAAAGACACGGGCACACACTCGTCCTGCACAGCAGCAGCAGCAGCAGCAGCTCGCAGCGAATCGACTATTGCGAATTGCTTCGTGATAACAGGATGTCAACAACAGCGGGCACAACAACAACAGGGCACCTGTACGCATATGCATGTGGGGTGCTGCTGCTGCAAGCAGCTCAGGTGTCGAATATTTCCTGAAGTGGACAGCGGGTGCTCGTGGAAGGTTCAGATCTTGCACGTCGTTGGAGAACCAAATGATCCTCATAAAATGTCTGATTTTCAGTACACAACTGGGCGATAAAGGTCTGAATAGAGCAGTTTTAAGGCCGCTCGGGAAGGTTCGGATTTTGAAAACCGTCAGTAAACAAGATACGCAAAAAATTTACTGGTGTCAGGTGTAAGTGCACAACTGGCTACAACGGGCTGGTCAGGGGGGGGACAGGCTTCAGAGCCGGAATAAGTTACTTGGATAAAGTTGGAAAAACGGGGGGGTGATAGGATATCAGCCGCGTGCAGGGCAGATGCACGCCGGTCCCAGTGACGTAATTCCGGGGAGGCTATGGCACAAGGCGGACTACTCGCGAGGAAAGATGTCTGTTGACGGTCATGCAAGGGTGCGCGCGGATCTGAATCCCAAACACCCCACTACCCCCCCCCCCCCCTATATTGGAGGGGGAAAAAAAAGTTTTTTTTTTCGTGTGTTTTTTGTTGGTCTCACACGCCTGCAGACGCTGCTCTATGCACGTGTGTCTAGCATCTATTACTGCTTGGCTTTGGGTGTACACTGTGTACACAATGGTTTATGCAAACATACTGTACAAGGAATGTGTTGATACTGTCGGGAGGGTGGGAGTTGGGGAATCGCCACCACACTCGCCACACCAGCCACTCGTAACAAGATACAATATTGAAAAACAGAAGCTCTGGATGGTGTTGTATTGTCTAGAAGGCCTTGCCTACCCTTGAGAATGCGGGGACGATTCACCAACATCCCCTGCTATTGGTTAATATAGGTTTTAGTATGGAGTTGGTTTATATAGGAAATAGTGTTCGTAAAGGTCATGTTCGAGCACCTTGTGAGATGGTTTCGAGTCATCGTATTAGTCGTCCCAACAGGGAGAGGCAAAAGAGGATGGCCCCAGGGGCCATCATGGCATCCGCCAGCACATCAGCCTGGAAGACGAAAGCGGCGGAATAACCTATAAAATACCTACCACCCGAAACGACACGAAACTGTCATATTGTGAAGAGACCAAACGAACACCCTCCCTGGCTCTTTACAATACAGTGATAACAGAGCAACGATCAACAATAGAACTCAATCGACTCCATCACCAAAGTCAACGAAAATGGCAATTGGAAACCCGTCCCCACGAGCAAAAACCTCTTCCAAACTCCCACTCAAAAACTATTGCAATCACATACCAGGTACGAGACTACAACAGCCGCGCCTCAATAGCAAAAACTAAGGCGAAAGACATAATACCAGAAATCGCGAGGTCTTCCGGACAAAAAACGTTTTTTTGCCTCCTACTACCGCCGTAGATACACAGATCGTAACGATAAAGCGATTTGGCATAAACCTTCTCCGCATAACATAGAATTTACCAGACGCTACAATTACCCAAAATAATAGTCGTTCGTGATACCCCTTATAACCGAAAATACTCCCGTTTGGCTTTTGTATGCGTACTAGCTCCTATCAAACGGATAAAGAAACATCGATGTGTTGTTACCACGAACAGCCCAAGCCCTCCCAGCTACTAAAGCTATCTGATCATATGAACGCATCTAATATTCCATTTTTCCCCCTTGCGAACAAATCCACCAAGTTCGCAGATAATACTGGTGTTAGAATAACGAATCATGAATGAATATGCATACCCTCCCTTATTGTGCAACCAGTAAATAGTTACAAACAAAACATATTCTGCATTAATCAAACAAACCAGTAACCACCAATAATATCTCTCAACAGGAATACACCCCTCAGGGCGTACCTACGTAACCGCACTCCCTCCAAACCATTTAAACAAAACTCAATTTCAGTTCGACCAGTCACATCTGGTTTTTGCCTAAACCAAGGAAACGGACCGTTGGATTTACAAGAACTGTTTGTTTTGAACATAAAAAAAACACTTCCTAAAATTACCAGGGGGATAGGGCTACGTATACCATCCAGAATAGATCTAGACGGTATTCACCTTCGTACCATTCAAACGACTTTCCCGGGTTGAAAAATACATTCCATACCATTCAAAAATCCCTATCAAGTGAAAAACAATACATCTCCTATATACCATTCACCACTTACCCGGGAAGAACGATAAATCCCATATAATTCGGAAATCCCTAACACGCCGCAAACGATATCTATCATACGCGACTTACCCGGAAATAACGATATCATACCAATCATAAATCCTATCCAGTTGCAAATGATAATTCTCCATATTCGTACGATCAAAAACATTGTTCAATTAATTTCGACCGACAGGTGTATTCAATCGCGAAAACAAGATTATCACTCTCACGAATACCCACCAGAAAGACCAGACGTTAACCCTGGCCCCGCGATGTTGCCGAAACACTAAAAAACTCCGGCTGGCGATATCCACGTTTGTCCCCTCCATCCTTCCCGCTGCTGCTGTCTGCTGCTGCTGTTATGGAGTGCGTGCGGCTATTAACCCGCTCGACTTGTTGCCATGCGGACGCTTTTCCCTTCGTTATATAGTACTGCTGCGCAGTCAGCACCCGATATCCACGCACCCGCTCCTCCGCCACTAAACTCCTCGCAGCAGAGGGCACGCGATTATATTACATCGCGCGGCTTTCCCCAACCAAATTGCTCACGGCTGGTGGCGCACAGCTTGGCGGCCATGCGTCTTCTCGCGAAACTCCTTTGCAAACATGTTTTCCCTCGCTGTGCGATAACCCCATATCTGCTGCCTCCACAACCAACCTTTTGAAGTGAAGCGCGTACGGCAAAAACAAAATGAATGCCGTGCGACTTGGAAAACCCCCTTTCCGCTACATACGGCGAGGGTGCCCGCGGTTATACCACCACCGAGGGACTTTCAGCTACTGCTGTGTACAGCAGTACCTGCTCCGTTAGAACGCTACCGTTTCCACAGCATCGCTCATCCCACCACGTATCTCCCCGTAGTGGAGTGTGTGCGGCCACGCCGCACTTTCGCCCCCCATCGATCCACACAACGGGGGTGCCCAAAGATTTGCTCCATCCTGGGGGCTTTTCGCAGCTAGCTGCTGTCCGTCCCCCCTTTTTCCGCTATACTCGTACACGGCGGGGGTGGGTACGGTTATACTCCCACCGTACGTAGGACGTAAGCTTCTGCTACTCCCTGCCTACAGCTGTTACACCGTAGGGCTTTAGCTACTGCTGTATAGCATACAGCAGCAGTAGCTGACGACGCCGGCTCCACGGCATCGACTGTAGGATCCTCCACGATCGCAAAATACTATCTCCCCATACAACGCCGGGGCATTCACCTCGCCACATATACTACCAGGTATTGGTACGAGTATGGCTGCGGAGAAAGCTTGGAACAGAAGCAACCAGGCAATCATGCTGTCTTTCGTACATACATCAAGGTTGTTGCTCCCTGGGCCATAGCAGAATCGCTCCCGTCAACCCCAACCCAAACGTACGGACCTCTCTCAAGAACGGGTTCGAAGCGGTGGAGCTCTTGCATTTTACAGCAGTAATACTCACACCGACTCAACGTCTCGCCGTCAAAGAAAAACGTACAGCGTACCGCCATCTTTATCTGCCCCAAAATTGTTGACCGCGAATAATTATTTGGAGAACAGCTCACTTCGAAGCCACCCTCCCTACTCCCTGTGTCACCGTCGGAGAGTTCCGACGATGGCGAGATACAGCATCCCTCTCTGCTGTATCAGCGGTGGTTGGCTCCTCCTGCCTTCCACCGGACCCCTGTTGCGCCTTGCTTCACAGCTTTTCTCCGAAAGAGCGACCATCCCAAGAAGCTCCATATGAGATTCTCAGCTCGACAGCAATGCCCTGTTCCGATACCTGAGCTTGAAAACCTCCAACTTCGGTACCCGTGATCCTGCTAGTACCATCGGCCACTAACTAACGACTGCTCTAGAGTGTTCGTAAAGGCCATGTTCGAGCACCTTATGAGATGGTTTCAAGTCATCGTATTAGTCGTCGCAACAGGGAGAGGCAAAAGAGGATGGCCCCAGGGGCCATCATGGCATCCGCCAGCACATCAGCCTGGAAGACAAAAGCGGCGGAATAACCTATAAAATACCTACCACCCGAAACGACACGAAACTGTCATATTGTGAAGAGACCAAGCGAACAAATAGTATGGTACTGCGGTTTATGGATGGTCTGATTTCGTTTATAACCCTAAGCAGAAACGCTGGGTGGTGTTGTATTGTCTAGAAGGCCTTGGGAATGCGGGGACGATTCACCAAAATCCCCTGCTGTTGGATTATATAAGTTTCAGTATGGATTAGGTTTATATAGGAAATAGTATGGTACTGCGGTTTATGGATGATCTGATTTCGTTTATAACCCTAAGCAGAAACGCTGGCTGGTGTTGTATTGTCTAGAAGGCCTTGCCTACCCAAGGGAATGCGGGGACGATTCACCAACATCCCCTGCTATTGATTGATATAGGTTTTAGTATGGAGTTGTTTTATATAGGAAATAATATGGTACTGGGGTTTATGGATGGTGTTATTTCGTTTATATAGGATTTAGTATGGTATGTACCCCCCTATACGCCGAAGGGTGCCTGAACCAAAATTTTGACACCCTCCCCCCTATTTTTGGTTTCCCAAAAAAAACATTTGAAGTGTGGTGTCAGAATTTTTTTTTTCGTGCACCCTTGGGTTATGAGTGAAGTTTGTGAAGCGTCAAGGCTGTCTGTGAAACTATTTTTTCGTGAGTTGAGAAAGCAAATGATGCATGAATCAAGCAGTAAGGGTCGTTCTTATCGAGCAACTTTTTCCCAAAATTTCCAAATAATTTTTCTAAAAAAAATAGGAAAATCAAGAAAAAACAGGATTTATTTAGAAATTTGGAATTCTTACAGAGGGAAAAATATTTGGGAGGCTTCGCATTCCTAAATTTGGATTTTTTTTTTTGGAAAATATGGAAGTCCTCAAAATTACGCGAAAATTTTATTCGGAAATTTTGGAAAAAAGTTGCTCGATAGGAACGACCCAAAGTAGCATGAATGAAGCAGTAAGTAGTATTTCCTCGAGTATCTCCTTGTAACGGTTACAACAACGCCAACAATGCCACCACTCTTACGGGTATGTGAAAACCAACCTCGATAAGGTCCACAATCTTCAGGGTATCAATCATGCTAAGGTTCACACCCCGCTAACCGTAGTCTTGACGCTAGGTCCGACCTTGGCTAAGGCACTGACTTCAGGAAGGTTGAAATGATTACGACCTTTCAGGGTACACAGATAAATCAGGGGACTACCTTTTCAAGTATACACCTTCCGGAAGGTTGAAATATTTTCGACCTTGGCGAATAGCCGAATGGCCACATGTGTGAAATGGTGCTATTAATAGACAGGAGATAACGGGGGGAAAACATAAATAATGCCGTAGAATGTACGCCATAGGATGGATGCAGACACAAAGAAGGCGAACAGTAGACAGCAGCATACCACGCGTCCGAGATAGGAAGCCCATCGAAACGCAAGAAGCAGAGACCGTTTGTTGTTGTTGTCTTTTGATTATTAACGAAAAATGCCGCCCATGACAAAAAGCAGGCCACCGGAAAGACACGCTGGAAGACGATGTGCGTGCGCAAAAAGCACCAGCAAGGTGCTTAAAAGGGCCTGAAAAACAAACATGGAGCGGTACCAACAATATCAAAAACAACAAATCAACGGCAGAAGCACAACCGGAAGTCGGTGCCTAGGTGAAGACGGGGGACCCCACGCGGAAAAAAAACAGGAAAACATGGTGAAGACCCGGGCGTTGGGAGGAAAAAAGGCTGACGCGCACACGAGTCCCCGACCCCCCCCCCCCCCCCCCCCCCCCCCCGATCAAGTGCATGGAGCAAACGCGCCAAAAAAAAGAGGAAACTACGCTGCATCACAACACCGCCGACTCGTGAGGGAAAACGCACGCAACTCGCGCATAACTCCCCCCCGCTTGGTGCAAGCAATGTCTGCCTGGTTGGTGAAAACCCAACGCGCTCCGTCCCGGCATTGTAGGGATGCGAGGGTCTATGGTCATATGACTACGGCCGTGCACAACATGAGTACACCCCCCCCTACCTTGCGCGAAGACACCCGCAAACAAAAAACTAACCCTGAGAGAAAGAACGCGCTCTATAAAAAAAAGACGCCCACAAAATATTCCTAACCCTGCGAGAAAGAACGCGACCTATCTAAAGAAGATGAGGTCGAACGCGCACAACAGGGTGCAGTAGAAAACACTGACACAACGGCAAAACGCACAACAAACAAAAATGAAAGGGCACTAGCCAAAAATAGGTATACCTACGCACTTTGAGCCACTTATAGGTACACTGCGTAATGTACACCGGTAACGGCTTCCTGGCCCGCCTGATATTGGGCCTGCGCTCCATTTTTTACCTACAAATGGCTCAAAGGGCGTAGGTACACCTATTATCGGCTACTCATCGTACGTACCACCTATGTTTGGCTTCAAGTGTACGAATAAATGGCTCGAACGATCACTTTTTGGCAACTGAAATACAGAAAGACGCGGCCACACCAGATGCCGGGGCTGTCAACCAGCCGACCGCACCTGTCTTCCTCATATATATTCACTCATCTTGCAAAGATGAGTTTCGATAAAATCCTCGATCGCACAGTTGTGTTTTATTCCCTATTTTTCAATATCCACCCATGATTGCTATGGAATGTTGTTCCGGACCGCGCCAACGCCTGTGTAACTCAGACCCCCTTAACCGTATGGTATTATATATATATACATCTATCTATGTTAGTTTGCTTATCGGTTGGCCGGCTTCGCGTCTCGCCGTCACGCGCACGTAGAGGGGGCACGGTCGAACAAAGAGAGGTCGAGAGCTTGAAATTAACAATTTTGCAAGACTCCGACAGCGTTTTCGACGGAAATATAAGGACTGTTGTACCATAAATAGCAAGTATAAACGGTCCCTACATTTACGCCCAGAGTGGTGCCAACTTGAACCCCAGATACGAAATTAGTCCCCGTGTCGGTGATTCGTCGAACAAGCTCAAATGTCGTGCCCGTCAAGCGCGCCAGGAGACGACGGGGTTCTCTGAGACATAGAGGACAGAGAGGCTCCGTTCGCCTGGATCGGAGACGTGTCGGTGAAGGAAGGACGATCGGGGGTACGAGGTTATCGAGAGAATAACCTCAAAAATATGTTTCTCTTCATCGTGCTCAATATACTGTTAGGGCCTGGAATCACTTTTTTTTAGACGTAAAATTCGCCATTTTTCTGTCCGGGGATCTTCAAACTGGAAAAAAGAAACTTTCACGATCAGCCAATCAGCAATGAGGGAAAAACTCAAATTTTACAATAAAAGTCTATTCATAGTTCGTGGATGCACATTTCATTTTTTTCCGACGGCGAGCAGCGAGCAGCCGGACATTCCTCGTTGACTCGTTCGAGCAAAAAATGTTTTAGCCTGCTGCGTTACAACACACGGACGCTTGAGCGTGAGCTGGCCGCACTTGACTGCTGTAGGAACATTGAGCTCGATGACGGACAGCAGGCCAGTGCATCCCCTGGGGACGGGCATGCATCCAGCCGAGGCTTCGGAAGACTCCTGCTTGCGCGCGACTTCTTGCTGGTCGCATAGCTCAGCCCGGGTGGTGGCCAGCACCGCGTATGACTCACGACGGAGGTCTAGTTGCAGCTTTATGTTGGACTCGTGCTCGTGAATATGAGCAGCTGCGCTTGAGAGCTGTGCCTTCGTCTCAGAGGCCTCCGCGCGACTTTTGTTCCGTTCCTTCACCGCCCGATCGCGGATGGACTCGGCCGCGGCGCGGCCACCGCGTTCGATGGCAGTCGCCTGGCGTGCGACCACCGAAGCTTCGCGCATCGCTTGTCCTGTGCGTTCTAGATAGCTTTCCATCTTTTCCCGACCGACTTTTCTCTTTTTTCCTTTAGTCGTACTTCTTTCGTGTTTTTTTTTGTTTCCCATCACAAAAGCCAATTGCTTGCTGAGCGAAAGGTGGCCAAGAGGCTATTTTGGGATCGAAATTTCTCGACGGCTGCTGAATGAAATCAGCCGCGAGTTGCGCTGTTGTGCGCACCATATCCCAACGCAGTGGAACGACGTTATATATTCTACATCAACGTGAGACAAGTCTTTCCCTCGCTCAAATAACAAGAAAGATGCCAAAACACATGTTATTCCGCCTTAAAAATCGCCATATATGAAACGTATAGGAAAATGAATGTCCATCCTCCGCGTCTACGTCAGTCAAAGGTGTGTGTCAAGTTTCAGCGTTCACCTGGTCTCCACCCCAGAGACTTTTCGAATATAACTTGTACCGTTTACGTAGTGTAAACCCAAGTAATTAGATTTTCTTCTCCTTTCCTATGCTATTTTGATTTTGCCCTGTATTTTGGATTTTTAAAGTGGTGATTTCGAATAGCCTGCCACGTTTTTGGGTCCAAACAGGCCTTGATTCCAGAATCTAACTGTAGAGGGTTTCAAAAACAAAATATGGTATTTTCAAACGGGGATGGGGAAACACGTTTTTTCTGTCGTTATTTTTTATGTTTTTGTTTTTTTGTTCTTTGGCGGAAGAGGCGCGGAGATTACGTGCATCGGGTATATATCGAAGGCACGTGTGTATCAGTACTATTAAATACTTATGTAAACATGATATTCGTGAAACGAAGAACAAAACCTTTCAAAAGCAACAAGGATATCACGAAAATGCCGAATGGATCTTAAATCTTCGAGTGACACTTCCAGTCATGACATACGATATCATATCTGAATTTCGTATGATCGTAGCCATCTTCGAACACTTACTTGATGAGTGACTCGACCTGCAGCCCGCTGCGTACTATGTAGCTTGAAATACAGCTTGCCTGCACCTACCATTGCACTATGTTCCTGTACCTGATTGACTGCAGGCTCATTCACGTTTTTAGTGTGGACGGAGTTAGGTTTCTTTTCGTCGGACTGAGCGTTCTGAAATCCCGACACAGCAAATTATTAGAAAGATAATAATATCGCTGGTGAAAATTCAACCGCATCGGCAGAGCAGGCAGCGAAGTAGCACGAATACCACCAAAGCAGCTACAGCAGCAGCAGCAGCAGCAGCAGCAGCAGCAGCAGCAGCAGCAGCAGCAGCAGTATAGCAGCAACTAGCCACAGCAGCAGTGTTGTAGTATACCACAAGACGCGCATCCGTAAAGCTTGCGCATAGAAGTGTATAATTCGAGAACACTCTGTGCTCACAGCAGACAGAAACATCACGGTATATCTCAACGGCATCATCTCCGCATACGTATACCGAGTACCTACAACTGATTGTTCGTTCATGTACGCGGCAGCAGTCAGTGTGCACCACGCGATGCGCGCCGCTCACGTTGTATACATGAGCTGCTTGCGGCACTCTGCGATAGATCTGACACTATCTATCGTACTTCAGGGAGCGGGGCATGGTTTTGTGCATGCATGCACGCATGCGGCTACGGGTATATAGTTGGGCGTTTGCTGCTGCTCTGCTTGCAGCACAGCAGCAGCAGCAGTGCATAGAAACACAGAGATAGATACCTACATAAACGGTGAGGCTTGCTCATACCGTGATTTTTGTTTTTTTGAACGACGCTGTCTGTCGCATCTGCTACAGAGGACAGGGGTAGGTGTGTCCTCTTTCGAGGCTTGTGAGACCCGAACGATTGTCGGTAGCCGTGCCGATATGCTTGAAACAGATGTGGATGGCTCTACCCGCTTTCTATTTATAGAATCGAGAAGAGCTACCAACAACGAGATCAGTTTCTTGATGCAACATTTGAAAGATACCTTGTTGCCGAGGAAGTCATAAAAAAAATCGATTCTTCTGCAACAGTGTGTGAATCTATAGTGGGCAGTCATACCGAACGCGATATATTATGTGAGAAACTATAAGCAGTCCATCAATTTATCTGACTCTCTCCTCTTTGGAGCTCGGGTGTCCTGCTTTGAGGCGCTTCTCTTCCCTAAAACTCTTGATCTTCCTGGAAGGTTTCGTTCTTCGTTTCACGAATATCATGTTTGTACTACAATAGTACCTACCACGAGCTGTGAGCAGTCCAAAGTAGGTGGGTTGGATATGTATGATGACCGGTAAAAAGATACACGCAAGTCGTATCAGTTGTTGTTTTGTTCCTCCTGGTGTCGCCGTTGTTCGCCTATTTCGAAGATGTGTAGGCCCACACAGTAGGCAGAACTGTACAGCATACAATGTACACGGATCAGGTTTGTGACCAGAGTACATGCGAGCACACACGTATGGGTAAAGCAGCAGTAGGATCACGTTTATTACGAGTAGTACGGTCGCCTCTCTCCGTCGGCAGTGTGCAGAGCTGGTATAAAGATTACCCTGGGCTAGGCAATCGGTCGATATTTTACCTCTGTAGCTCAGCAGGTAATACCCTCACATTTGGCGTCGACGGCAGGACACGGGCTCGAATCTTATTTCGGACGTTTCTTCTATAGGAACGCTTGCGCGTGCGTCCCTAAAAAGCACGTCTCCCTGGTTCCCCAGGTACTGAAATGAAGCGGGTAGGTCAACATACGGACGTATACGGTACCAACGTCCCAAATATCCCGCCGTTCAGAGGGGGGGGGAGTGTTATAAGGAATACCCTGGGCTGGGTAATCGATCGATCTTTTACCCCTATAGCTCAGCAGGTAATACCCTCACAGAGCGCTTTCAACCCCTGGCAGTACGTCTGATTTTATGCTTCGATACAATGCTGCTGCTAACGTGTGTAACTTTTGGCATTGTACGTCTGACCCCCATCCTTAGTCACAATGTTGCTATTAATAACATTTCCGTAATCACGCATGACTGCGACCGGCGGCCGTTCGGGCCGCCGGCGAAGCTCCTTGAATGTATCGAAATTTCTCCTGCTATATACTGCACTACAGTACGTATGTGTATTGTACTTTCAGCATAATGGCATGGAAATAATCGTCATTGCTGTTTCTCTGCATCACGATCACACCCATTAAAGGCATGTGGCCCAAGCGACTAATAATATAACATCTGGTTGACACCCCCGGCATCTGGTGTGGCCGTCTGTCTATATTTCAGTTGCCAAAAACTGATCGGTCGAGCCGTTTATAGGTACACTTGAAGCCAAAAATAGGTGATACGTAAAATAGGTAGCCAAGAGTAGGTGTACCTACACACTTCAAGCCATTATTTGTAGATAAAATGCAGCGCAATCCTAATATCAGGCGGGCCAGGAAGCCGTTTGCGGTGTACATAGGCAGTATACCTATAAATGCCCAAAGTGCGCAGGTTTACCTATTTTTGACTAATGCCCAAAAATAAAGCGTTGAACCCCCCCCCCTAAAAACAAAGGTTTTCTTACTCACGCAATCGAAGAACGGGGACAACGCTCGTTATGCTCATAGAAGAAGTTACGATATGTTATTTCACAGCAGCAGCAGCAGCAGTAGCAGTAGCAGCAGCAGCAACTCTGCACAGCGAATCGATTTTTGCGACCTGCTTGCTGTGATGTGATGCCTTAAAGCTATAGATGGTTGAGCTTTGGGACACCGCAAAGATTGTTCGCGTGTTCTCTTTGGTAGGCCAGACAGGCCTAGAAGAACGTTCTAAACCACTATTAATAGAACGTTCCTTAATGTCGGAACTCCCGATAAGTATGAGAAGTTCTAGTAAGCATATAGGAATATTCTTATATGAAGATATTCCCATTAGCGGATAGACCGTAGACTTAAGAGAAGTAGACTTAGCCATGTAACGGACCCCTATTATTAGCGGGGGTTTGTAACAACCCGACTTGCGGGTTGTTGGAGAAGAGATACCGAGAGCCGAAGGAGGCTCTCGCGTATCCTATCCCCCTCTCTCTCACTCGTTTTCTCTCCCCTCCATCGGCTCTACTTAGTCAACATCATCAGAGGTTAGCAATTATATAAGAGGGCTTTCCATATCGAAGAAGAAGCTTATTTTCAAGCTCAAGCAACGCTCCAGCGCATTCCATTCCCTTCTACCATCGTCTCTACTCGGTCTTACCACTACATTGCGTAGTGATAAGAGCGACGAGATCGCACAGCAGCTCGCACAGCGAGTCCATCCTCACGGCTGGCTATAATGCCGCGATGTGGCTGGCTTGCGTCGTGACAACAGGTTGTAAAGCGTCGTTATAACGTTATAACGTCGACGATACTGCTCAGCAGCAGCAGGAGCTCGTTGTGCAATAGAACAAGTGAGGATATTTTACATTTCACAGCAGCAGCAGCAAGCAGCAGCAGCAGCAGCAGCAGCAGCAGCAGCAGCAGCAGCGGCAGCGGCTCTGCAAAGCGAATCAATCTTTGTTTGTGACCTGCTTGCGTAGTGATAACAGCGACGATACCGCACAGCAGCTCGCACAGCGAATCGATCCTCATGGCTAGCTTGCGTCGCGATGACTGGCTTGCGTCGTGATAACAGCTTGTCGAGAAGAGCGGGCATAGCAGCAGATGTTCGTTGAAGGATGAGGGTGTGCTCATAGAAAAGCGACGATATTCCACAGCAGCAGCAGCAGCAGCTCTGCACAGCGAATCGATCCTTGCGACCGTCGTGATAACAGGCTGTCAACAACAGCAGCAGCAGCAGCAGCTCACAGCGAATCGATTCTTGAGACTTGCTTGCGGCGTGATAACAGGCTGTCAACAACAGCGGGCACAACAACAGGGCACCTGCACGCAGTGTATGCATGTGGACAACGGGCACAGCAGCAGGTGTTCGTGACAAGGACAAAGGACACGGGCACACACTCGTCCTGCACAGCAGCAGCAGCAGCAGCAGCAGCAGCAGCTCACAGCGAATCGATTATTGCGAATTTCTTGCTGCCTCGTGATAACAGGATGTCAACAACAGCGGGCGCAATAACAGGGCACCTGTACGCATATGCACGTGGGGTGCTGCTGCTGCAAGCAGCTCAGGTGTCGGATATTTCCTGCAGTGGGCAGTGGGCAGTGGGCAGCGGGTGCTCGTGGAAGGTTCCACACCTCGGAAAACGTAACACTCGAATAACACTTATCTACGTTATGGGGCCTAACACAGGGACTTGGCAACGTCCTAACATAGTGTTAACAATGGTGGGGCAATCACGGTAACGTGGTAACACAGTGTTAACACTGGAGGGGCAATCACGGTAACGCGGTAACACAGTGTTAACTGGAAACCCACGAATGTGCACACGCCTTAACGTTATGTTACACGGTGATCCGTCCTTCAACTAACACTTTAACATAGTGTTAGGCTCTGACCCAACACGTACGATATCACTCTAATATTCCCAGATCGATATCTGCGGATTTACTCACACGATAACATAATGTTACTGTCCACGGAGCGTTAGACATAACACACAACATTGTGCTACCCTTCGAATGAGTGTTAACATTGTGTTACAAATAACACACTAACATAACACTAACATAGTGTCGAGCACTACTAACACTACGTTATTCGGACCCCCAGTCTGATTGCCTTAAGGTCGGATAACGTAACATTTAACATACGTTAGATACGTTGCAGTCTTAGCCGGCCGATACGTAACACTATGTTAGTGTGTTAGCCTAAATGCCGAGGTCTACCTACAAGGGTCTGCATTTCAGATTTCCCGAAAATAATGAAAAGCAAAAAAAAAAAAACGTAGAATCTTGGTAGAATCATAAATACAAACGAACAGCCCAGAATGAAGATACGTATCAAAACCAAAGGCATTTTACCCCACCGATTAGACATGACGAAAAAGAAGGCCTGTTGGGTAACACAAGGAACTGGAGCTCCCTTCGACCCAATCCCGGCGTCATTTGAGCCCTTGTGGCCGGCACACTGCTCTCCGATCTGCCGGCAAGGCGTGTATCTCCAAGCTGCTGCAAATCTGCAAATCGCTCGTCCCGAGTACGCCCCCTAACCAAATTAATGGAGCTCGAGCCAACATCTTAGCCCAACGAAGCCAGGGGTGGCAGGCACGCCACAACCCACAGGGTCATGTCGGCCGTTTCCAATTTCGTTGCTTGTATCGCTCGCGAGGTCAATCTGCTCGTACTCGGTCGTATCAGAAGTGAGTGGAGTCGCGATGCGTCGGTTTTCGTCTACATCATCCTCGTAGACCAGAGGCTGAAACCTCACTGATGGAGGCTTGTTTTTGGCTGCGACGACTTGAGGCCGTCTCCCGAGGTCAGAGGGACCACTTGAGAGGCTGAAGCTGGTCATGAGGTGCCTTGTCGAGGGAGAACGAGCTGCTGTTCGAAGTTGGTCCTTGATTTCCTTTGTCGAGATTTTCGGGGTACATCTCTCTCTTGGCGAATCTGGACGTAGGGCAGCCCTATCTCCGAAGGGCGAGACCATTTGCGTCACCGATTGCTCTCCTCGAACCCTCTAGTAGAGGACAACAGCCACGCCAAATGTCCCTCGCGCCCCTCTTCTCTAGGTCGAGTACGAGTTGCATCTACAAGCAGCAGCATCTGCGTAAGTTTCCTCGATCGTCGAAACGATATCATTGTAGATATTTTGGTTCGCGTACTCGTAATTTGCGCTTTTCTCACAGCAGTACCTGCACCGAATGAGTACGAGGAAACTTAGCCCGCGAACGATACAAGCAACAAAATTGGAAACGGCCGACGTTACAATGACCCTGTGGGTTGTGGCGTGCAGGTCAGCCTTGGTTTCATTGGGCTGAGATGCTGGCTCGAGCCCCATTAATTTTGTTAGGGGGCGTACTCGGGACGAGCGATTTGCAGATTTGCAGCAGCTCGGAGACACACGCCTTGCCGGCAGATCGGAGAGCAGTGTGCCGGCCACAAGGGCTCAAATGACGCGGGGATTGGGTCGAAGGGAGCTCCAGTTCCTTGTGTTACCGAGCAGGCCTTCTTTTTCGTCATGTCTAATCGGTGGGGTAAAATGGCTTTGGTTTTTATACGTATCTTTATTCTGGGCTGTTCGTTTGTATTTATTATGCTACGTTTTTGTTTTTTACTCTTAATTATTTTTGGGAAATCTGAAATGCGGACCCCTGTAACATTATGTTACGGTGCTACTGTCAGTAAAGATGTGATTTTACCATTATGGTACTGTGTTACCATAATAATCAATCCGGGCGTAACATTACGTTACTGAGTTACCGTGGGGGCCGGAGTCAATGCAACGTAATGTTACTACGTTACCCTTCGGATCTTCCCACGCTGTAACATGTGTTACCTGTGTTAGGGGTAAAGCGGCGTCGCGGAGTAACATAATGTGGCCGTGTAATCCAACTGTGCTGACATCCCAGTAACACAGTAGTTACTACTGTAGTAATTTACTCGTGGTGAATATGAGGCGCGACCTCAGTACCTGCAGTAGTCAAATCTGCAATGCATCACGCTGGGGGAATACTGATTGTGCTGAACCAACGTGAATAAACATTTACGTATACGTGCCGTCTGATTTTTTTTTTTTTTTATTTCAAGCAAAATACATCGTCAGCATACAGTAGTACAGGACAATTAATAAGAAACAGGCTGATAAGAAAGCCAGGCTGAGATTTAGAGGAAAATATGAAATTCGGGAGTCGTTATCTTGAAATGAGTGTAGAAAACACCCTCTCTCGAATAAGAAATCCAGCTTGGACCAGATTTCCTGTTTCTTATTGGGTGTCCTGTACTGTACAGCAGCAGCAGAACAGCAGCATCAATCAGCAGCATCAGTATAGGTCGCTTTACGCTCGGCTTGTCGGTCTAACCCTTGAACCCTCTGTTCAAGTATTTCATTTATTGCGTGTCTCCTGGTTCCCCAAAGCGGTATTGATATTCGGCACAATTGGAAGACGAAAACTTTGCACCTGTGTTTCGTACCTGTCCACAACAACAGATATTTTCGTAACATAGGTGCCACCACACTCCTACTGCTGTAGGATATTTACAGCAGCAGAGCTTCTTCGTCCCCTCATCAGTAGGAGGGCGGGCCTGGCAATACGTCACTCGATACGGACTGCTGCTGCCGCTGCTACGGTACCATATACTAATGTCAATGTTTTATTGACTATATACATACTTACGTTAACCCTTAACAACTCGGCAGTTAGGAATTTAAGGCTGGATTTTCAGACGAAAATAAGAACATGACCTCTTTTGTACTGAAAATGGTGTAGGACACACCCTGCCTTACATAATAATTCCAGTCTGATCAGAATTAAGATATTATTAACTGGTGTCGCGTACTGTAGTGTCATGTAAGGGTTTAATTGTCCATGTACGTTATCAGTCTGAAGTGTGCCAAGGTAGCAAGTACGAATAAGGTAACATGCCAACATAATAATGTTGCTCGCTACGGGCTGGTGTCACTAACACGGTAACACAATGTTAACGTGCTATTGGTAATTCCGCTAACACACTAACACATAGTGTTATGTAAACGTTTATTGGACCATGTATGTACGTTATCCGTCTAAAGTGTATTACGGCAGCAAGTAAGAATTCCGCTAACGCACTAACATAACGTTACCCGCTGCGGGCTGATATCGATAACACGGTAACATAATGTGAACGCTTCATTGACCATGTACGTTATCCCTATAACGTGTGTTACGATGGCCACTAGGAATTTCGGTAACACACTAACATAGTGTTACTCGCTATGGGCTGCCTACCTTAACACCGTAACACTTATACTGCGGTCATCACGGGATCAAGGCAACACTCCAACATAATGTTACGCGATCACCCGCCAATATCGTAACGCACTAACACTGTGTTATCACAAAATCCGGAATTTAGATAACGTAGTAACGTAATGTTATGATTTTTTCCGCTGGCGCGTAACATTATCATAAAACGTTAAGTGTTACGTTATCCGAGGTGTGGAAGGTTCAGATCTTGCACGTCGTTGGAGAACCAAATGATCGTCATATGACAAAGTATAGTTGTGTTTTTTTTGCCCGGCGGGGCGTTTTCGCGCCTCGCCCTCCCGGCCGAACTCGCCGGCGCCGGGCCCGACCCGCGGGGGACCGGCCGGGGAGCGCGCCCCCCGGGCATCGCCCTCGACCGCGGCCCGTGGCCCGCGCGGGGCGCTCGCGAAGCCGAAAAAATAGAGTCGGTTTCGCGGCGTACCCCGTTCCACGCGGCCGAGCCGAGCAGGGCAACGTGAAACCCGCTTTGCGAATTCGTCGCAAAAGTCGCTTTGAAAAATATCCTGCGTACGTACTCGTGGAAAATGCCCCGCCTTCGTCAGTCTGTAGCTCTATAAATAACGAGCAATCGTGGTTGTTTCAGCCTGCGTGTCGACTGTTTGTTGTTCATGCCGAATTTTGAAGAGAGCATGCAGCAAGAGCACACACTCGCGTCACAAAGAGCGAAGAATCGATTGGACGACACATACATCGAGCAAACTTCGAACGTGCGCTCATGCAACAGCAGCAGCATGATAGCGTCGGGGTATATCTGCCCTTGTGGAACAGGGTGGCCTGATGGGTGTATCATGACACGCTGCTGCGCCGCCAGGTCTGCATATATGGTGTAACACTCTTTTCCGTGGGCCGGTACTGCTTTACTCGTACCTTGGAATTTTCGAAATGCAAGCACATATGTACGTGTTCAAGTATCATGTACAGTCTTCGTACGTTCCAGGTCGTGATACAGCAGCGACAGTCAACAGCAGCAGTACTCGTAGTCCTATGCTGCCGCTTGCTGCTGTGTAATATCATAGGTATACATAGGACATGTGGCTCGCGTACTGGTTCACCACAGGTCTGGCTCCTCGAAACGATCAACGTACTACGAACTCGTACGTATCTCTCCGCACTCTTTCGTGCGATGCTCGGATTTTCCAAGTACCGCATTTTTCGGAAATACAAGAAGCGGTTTCACATTAATGTTGATATCCAAACGTTCTTTACATTTCCGGCCAGAATTATATTGTCACATGCACCCAATAGACTTACTTACTAATATCTCGCCCAGGGATTGCTCATCCCTGGCCTCTCAGATCTCCCACTTCGAACACCGCCTCCTTTCATTACTTGCTCATATATTGTTCCGTATATACTTTAGTTGCGAGAGGCTTCTTCCTCTTTCAGTTTGGGGTTCGTGCGGGTGCCCAGAGAGCACGGCAGCGTGGGCGAGCCCGGCACCATCGCCGGTATGGGATGGCGCTGGCCAGTAGAGGGGGGGTCAGAAGGAGCGCGGTCGCCTTTTTCGTGGCTAGGCGTGGCGTGTCCACCGAGACACGAGGGAAGCATGAAGGGTCTTTGTCTGCGTTGCTGCTTGCTGTATCAATCCAGTATGTCATAATTATAAAGATCGTTTATTAGTGTTAAAGAACATTCAAGCGGTGCTTATTGTTCGGAACACACACCAAATATTTTATTCAAAGAGTGACAGCAAGGCGGTTTGAACACCATCATGATGGAGCGGGCGAACGAGGGCCACGGTGAGCACCGGGCTTCACGCGATGCGGGCCACGGGGCTCACTGGGGCAGAGAGGCAGTAAAGCTTGACCCGGGCCGAATCGATGGCGAGGTGATCGCCGGGTGGCTAGAAGCGTCGAGGGTGACAGAACGCGACATTCGTTTGAACTTTTTTGTTTTTTGAGCGGCGCAATCACGATACGAGATACGAGTACGAGTATGATATGTCATTCGAAGTGCTACTGCTGTTGTTGTGGTTGCTTGCCGTTTTTGTTCGCGTTCGAGTACGAGTACGAGTCAGGTACGAGTCGAGTACGACTACGAGTACGAGTACGTATGTACGTCTTTCTCAGTTTTGTGGATTTTTTTGTTTTGCATACTTCACAACTTGGCGACCGTGCTGGTGCTTTGCTTTTTCTCTTTCATACAATAAAGTGTATACTCGTAATATAATATGAATACGTAGTGTTGTTGTACTACCACACATACTCGCCAAAAATGCACAACTCACACACCCACAGCAGACAGCGCAGCGCCGTGCCGTGAGCCGTGTTGCTGTGCTTTCTCTTTCGAACGTACAGCTTTGTCGTCCTGGAGCATGGAGCTATTGTGCACCCCGAGCATGTTTTCAGTTGCATGCATGTCAAGTCCGCCGTTTCTTTGCTTCACCATGAACCTCTTGGCATTTTCAAGTCGCGGTGCCTGCACTACATCATGTGGGCCTCTTCTGTACCCCTTTCCTTGCGCGAGCGTAGCGGGCGGCGTCAGCCGCCCGCGGAGCGGAGCCCTTGTAAATACTACGGTACTGCTGTATGTACGAGCCAGACTATGATAGATACAGCAACAACCGCATCGACAGTATATTCTGCGTGTTGCTTCCTTTTGTGAATTTGCACCGGACAGCGACTCACGTGTGCCCGCAAGCCAGGCGCTGCTCGCGTCCCCTCTGGCTTCGATTCGTCGTTTCTTTTGCGAAAGTCATTTTTTTAACATGATATCGGGTTTGCAGTGCATAACTGGTTTCTGTTGTTTTTCGGGTCAACTTGCTGTTGGGTCAACGGCGTGTGCAGTCGTATGTATGGTGGTGACGGGGAGGCATGAGGATGCTGCTTGCTGCGCTACCAAGTGCAAAACTGACATCATGTAACACTTTGTCCGTAAATATAAGAACCGTTCGGTAACTATGTCAATATCCAAACGGTCGTAACATTGCCGAACAGATAGGTACGTACACCATGAATCGTATCCACTATACGTAATACTACCAGGTAGTACGTACGTACGTACATCCTCGGTAACTATCGTATCATACGTAACAGGTACCAGATATGATACAACGACAGCAGCGGCAGTACGATACTCGAAGTGGTATATACGACTATTAATACATAGTGTTGCTGTTTCCCCTGCTGCTTGCTGCCGTAGTACTTTTGCAGCGGACAGGGACTCGCGCGTGCACTCGTTGTGTCGTGGAATACCCCCGCCCGTCTTGCTTCAGTGAAGTATTCTGCGAACTTCCCTTGGGATATGGTCGCGGCGTATTATCGATTATTCGATTGTTTTCGTCATCCCAGTCGACCATGAACCATGAGTCAAAGCTGCTGGGTGTTTATATGGTTAGACACACACCGAAGCGACTGTTTTGGAGCTGTCTTATCAGCATGCATACGTACTTACGTGCGCACACACTCCGTAGTATACACACTCTACATCAATATTATTACAGCAGTGTTCCTGCTGCTTCTTGCTGCAAGTAGTGGGAAGACAATGTTTTTTTATTAGTGCTGTGTACTGTCGGCCTGCCTCCCTGCTGAGGTAGGCCGAGGTCCGTAAGGGGACTTAAACCTCGAAAGACCACCCAGATGGATACACGGTCCCTAGCACCGTTCAGAGGGGGATCCTGAGTCTGGCAGTCGGGAGTTACCGCTATCGTGAGATCAGGGTAACTCGTGACGCAGCCGGCTCGGGTGGCTGCAGATGGGGTTAAACCCTAACGCCCCGGCTTGGACACCGGGGCCATGCAGCAGCAGAGAGCACGGAGAGGGTGGCGGAGTGACCGCACACCGTGTGGGTATGCACCAGAGAGAGGAAGGAGGAGAATCCAGAGCTGGAGGGTCGAGCCGCTCCGGGATGGGGCGTATCTCTGGTACAACAGACAAGCACCGGGATAACTTGTTTTACTATCCCCCGAGAGTGCGCAAAGCAACCAAGAAAAAACAGAAAAAAGGGCACGAAGGAGGAAAAGGAGGGGACGGGCGAAGCGTAGGCTGGCTAGGAAGGCACCACGCATCGCCCGGGAGAGGCAGCAGAGTACACTTGTTAGGGTAGCAACCTGGAATGTGCGGACTCTGGCTGTAAAAGGGGCTAACGGCTATGGGAGAGCCTACAGCATCCTGTACGAGGCAGCGAGACAAAACGTTTCGGTGTTAGGGCTACAGGAGACAAGGAGGGCAGGCCGAACGGAATTCGCAGCAGCAGGGTTTCGGGTGTTCTGCTGTGGCACGGAAACAGGTGGAACACACGGTGTGGGAATAGCCGTTAAAGAGTCAATGTGCAGGAACTCTGCGTACACCACCGAATATATCGATGAACGCCTTATGGCCATGAGGTTTGAGATAACGGGCCACCGCGGAGGGGTGAACTTCGTAGCTGTGTACGCCCCAACAGAGGTCGTAACCGCCGACAGCAAGCATAGGTTCTGGAGAAAACTTGACAGCCTCGTGCGGGGGATCCCTGTCAAGGAGTGTGTCTATGTACTGATGGACGCCAATGCGCGGACGGGAGAGAGGGTGGATGGAGAGGACGAACGTATCATGCGCGAGCACGGGCGTGATAAGCTGAACGACAATGGCAGGCTGCTGCTGACCTTCGCAACGGACAACAGACTAGCAATCACGAACACCTTCTTCCCCACACGTAAGGGTGGGATATGGCACACATAGAACGGCGTGTCGGCGGACGAATGCCGGCGCATCGATTACATCCTCACGCGACAGGCACACCGCGGCCGAGTGTCCAACGTAGTCGTCGTTCCCCAACCAGTACGCCCAGTAAAGGCGGACTCAGACCACAACATGGTGGTAGCCACCGTCGACCTCGGTGGCAGACTTGCCCACAACCGAGCAGTGCGGACCCAACTGAAACAGCAGCAGTTCAGCCGACAGGAATTGCAGGTCGAAACAGCACGACGGGCGGTGAGCGAGCAGTTCATCCACAACCTCGACCAACAACCGGGTGAGCCAGCGACCACCACAGCGGGGACGGCGACGTTGTTTACCAATGCCCTCCTCGACGCGGCGCAGACGGTACTAACCGAGGAACCGCGGAGACGACGCACGCAGGAGTGTGGTGTGAGACCCCAGTGACGAGAGCAGCTTTGGAGGAGGCCCTTGCCAAGCGGCGGGAAGCACGCCGCGCGATGAGGGGCAATTGGACCACAGCGACATGGAGGACCCTCAAAGCAGCATGTAAGGGAGTGACCGCAGCAGTCGAAACGGGCATTTATGCCCACCTCGACAAGTGCGTGGCGGAGCTCGAAGCGGTCTACAAGGACCGCGACATGAGAGGGCTGTACAAACACCTTAAGAAATCAGTGGGCCTCAGCGGGAAACAAGCGGGGGGGCAGCAGTTCGTCACGGACGAGAATGGCGCGCTGCTTCGGAGCAAG
The DNA here is from genome assembly GCA_008828725.1 of Saccharina japonica. Classification (NCBI taxonomy): domain Eukaryota; class Phaeophyceae; order Laminariales; family Laminariaceae; genus Saccharina; species Saccharina japonica. The sequence goes on along the minus strand of MEHQ01004236.1, from coordinate 2,186 downwards.
GAAGACATCCTCCAGCGGTGGGCGGGATTCTTCGGCACCCTCCTCAACACCAAGTCCCCCACCCTGAACCCAGACATCGCCGAAAAAGTGACGCAACGACCAGCGACGCGAGCCACCCGACGGTTGGGAGCGGCGCCAGACCTCGAGGAGGTGGAACGGGCAACGAAAGGCCTGCAGAACTGGAAGGCACCCGGTCATGACTCTCTTCCTGCCGAGTTGCTCAAGATCGATGACGACGAACCCGTCGTCCTGGAGCGCCTTCATGCCATCCTCGTCGACGTGTAGAACGGAAGAGAGATCCCGCAAGAGTGGAAGGATGCAACAATCAAAGTGCTGTACATGAAGGGCGACCGGTCCAACTGCAACAACTTCAGGGGGATCTCGCTACTATTGCACGTAGGCAAAGTCCCCACCAAACTCATCACCAACCACCTAAGCGCCTTCTGCGAAGCCAACAACATCCTCCCGGAGGAACAGTGCGGCTTCCGACCTGGTCGATCCACAGTATGCATGCTGTTCGTCGTGCGCCGACTCCAGGAACTAGGGCGGAGAAGGAGAATACCGCTCTACATGTGCTTCGTCGACCTACAGAAGGCCTATGACTCGGTGGACCTAGAGCTGCTATGGAAGGTGCTGGCCAGGGCCGGGGTTCCTGCGGAGATGGTCGCCGTCATCCGCCAATTCCACGACGGAATGCGGGCCCGGGTGCGCATGGACGATGGAGAACGGTCGGACTGGTTCTTGGTCACGCAAGGCTTGCGACAAGGGTGTGTGCTGTCCCCACTGCTGTTCAACGTTTTCTTCGCCGCGGCCCTAGAGGTCGTTATCGTACGATTCAGCGAGGACGATGGTATCATGCAGAACCTAGTGTTCCTGAAGGAGGAGACGGGAGCGGGGACGGAGACACCACTCGACCGCGTACGGAGGGCGGTGTGGGGGATGCTGTATGCCGATGACGCCGGCGTTGTATCGAGGTCCGCCGACGGACTGGCGAGGATGATGACCATTATCGTGCAGGTGTTTGGGGAGTTCGGGCTGACGGTTTCGGAGAAGAAGACGGAGACTCTCCTGATGCGCATAAAGGAGTAGCAGCCAACACCGCCCCCGCCGCCGCTGATAATCGAAGCAGCGGGGCAGAAATACACCCAAACCCTCGAGTTCCGGTACCTGGGCGGCCTCGTCAACGAACATGGCGACCTCACCCGGGAGATCAACTTCAGGAGCAGAGCAGCGTCGGCGTGCGTCAGGAGGTATGGCCCGGAACTCTTCGATAGGCCGGGAGCACCGTTTCGACTCAAGACCCGCCTGCTTCAAGCGGAGGCGATGGAGGCACTGCTGTACGGTTGCATGACATGGGCCCCCCGTCGCGACCACTACCGACTGCTGCGGACGATACACCACCGGCTGCTGCTGCGAGTTATTGGGTACCAGCGCAAGCAAGGCACCTACCGTCAGCTGTCCTACGCCCAGGCCCTGAAGAGGGTCGGGTGCCAGAGCGTGGAAGCCACTGTCCGGCAACGGCGCCTACTGTTCGCGGGGGCCGTGGCAAGGCAGCCAGACGGGCGACTCCCGAAACGACTGATGTTCGGGGAGCTGGTGGGGGGGAAGRACCCGGGCGCGGGGTGCCCGGAGCGGAACTGGCAGACGTGCCTGAAGGACGACTTCAAAGCGTTCGGAGCTACGCACGGCTCTACGGACGACCAGAGACGTGTCTTCGGAATCCCGAATTCAGTTTGGGCGGAAGCAGCGAAGGTGAAGGGAGGAAGGCAGTGGTACAAGGGAGTGCTGCAGGCAGCTGAGAGGTTTATGACCTCCTGGCACAAGGAAGAAGAGGAGGCTAGCCGGAAACGAGCGACCGAGCGAGAAAAAGGGCGCAGCAACAACAAAGAGACACCAAGAACCAACGGGACGGGAGGGGTGCGGAAGAAGGGCGAATCGGCGAGGGAAGGAAACAAGCGAGAAATGGCGGACCGAGTGGCGCGATATGTGCCGGATTGACTGTCCTGGACTGTTTGTTTGTTTGTTTGTTTGTTTTGTTATTTTTCCCCCTCCCCCCCACCGCCGCACCATTGCACCACCCCCTCGGGATGACGTGTCAATGTGTTGTCTCTGCGGTCTTGTCTGTGTGAGTGTTTGCTTGTACTTTTGACTTGTCTCTTTGTCTTTGTCTTCGTCTTTTCCCCTTT